>PVKU01004779.1:0-138531 GCA_004027475.1 Anoura caudifer
TTGCAGAACTGGTTTGGTAGATGTGTATTCTTTTAGACTTCTTTTGTCTGGGAAGCTCCTTATTTGGCTTTCTATCTTGATTGAAAGCCTTGCTGGGTAAAGTAGTCTTCGTTGCAGGCCTTTGGTTCTCATTACTTGGAATATTTCTTGCCATTCTCTTCTGGCTTGAAGCATTTTCATTGAGAAGTTAGCTGCTAACCTTATTGGGGCTCCCTTGTATATTACTTCCTTTTTCTCCCTTGCTGCCTTTAAGATTCTCTCTTTGTCTTGGAATTTTGCCTTTTTAATTATGATGTGTTTTGAAGTGGGCCTCTTTGGGTCCCTCTTGATTGGGATTCTCTGTGTTTCCTCTTTTTGTGTGACTTTTTCTCTCATCAAATTAAGGAAGCTTTCCATCATTACTTTTTCAAACAGGTTTTCAATCCCTTGCTCTTCTTCTTCTCCTTCTGGTATCCCTGTTATACAGATATTATTACATTTCATATTGTCTTGCATTTCTCTTAATCCCTCTTCATTCTTTCTGAGCCTCTTTTCCTTTTCTTGCTCTTTCTGGGTGTTTTTTTCTACTTTTTTCCTCCAACTTTCTCATCCAATCTTCTGCTTCATCGATTCTGCTTTTGATTCCTCCTACTGTGTTCTTCAGTTTGGAAATTGTATTCTTCATTTCATCTTGGCCCTTATTGATAGTTTCTATTTCCTTTTACATGTTGATATAGTTTGCAGTGAGTTCCTTGTAGATTCCCTGTAGTTTCTGGTAGCTCATTGTGAGCTCATTGAGCTTCCTGATAACCATTGATTTGAACTCAGTATCTGATAGTTGAGTTGCCTCTATTTCATTTAGCATTCTTTCTGAGGCTTCCTCCTTTCCTTTCATTTTGGGATTGTTTCTTTGTCTTCCCATTGTTTGTGAGACTCTTCTTATTAGCCTCAACTTCTTAAGTTGATCTGTTCTGGCTCCCTGGGTTTATGGTGTGATGTGAACTTCTGTGGTAGAATACCTGTGAGATTCAGTGGTGCAGTCTCCTTTGGGTATCCTGGTGTTCACAGCTTCCACTGTCTCACCTGTTTGGGTCCAACTGTGATTTTTTCACAGTTCCGGGTTTTTGGTTTTTTTTTTTTTTTTTTTTTGTCTCACTCATGGGTATTTAAAAAGAGGAAAAAAAATGAAAAAAGAAAAAAAGGAAAAAGAGATAAAATTGGAAAGAAAGGAAGAAGGAATAAAACAAGAAAAAAGGAAAGAGAAGCAAAAGGAATTGAGGGATAAAAAATAAAATTAATAAAAAATATTTTTAAAATATATAAAAAAATAAAATAAAAAATAACCCTCTTGCTGGTTTCCAACTGGCCAAGCCAGTTTTTCTGGTCTTGCTGGCTGCAAAGGGCTGAGGGGTGAAGGTGTAGCATTTCTCCCTGTTCAGCACTCAGTGAGCTTTTGGCTACCCTCCCCAGGGTTTGTCCTGCACTCTCCCCAGAGCTAGCCCTATGCCTCTCCACATAGGGCCTCAGGCATCGGTTCTGAGCTTCCTGGGGAGGGCGCTCTCCGGAGTTTATGCGTGTGAGCTCAGGTCTGCTACGGGGCATGCACCAACCCCGTGTTCTCTGGCATGAGCTCAGGATTTCCCACTGATTGTGCGTACTCCCCAGGTTCCCGACATGGGCTCTGGGTCTTCCACAAAGCCCCCTCCTCCAGTTTCAGGTGCCTCTGGTCATGCAGGCTCCCAGGGCTATGCATGGGTGCTCACAGCCCCAGCATGTTTGCCACTCAGACCTTAACTCCCATCTCTGCCACTTCAAGCAATCAGGTCTCTCCTGTTGCTGCTCAAACCTTGTTTGGCCAGGGAGGGAGTGGTTGACCCAGCTCCCTCCCTAGAACCCTGTGGTAGACCTGCAAGGGCTGGGCCCAGGGCTTCAGCTGCCCTGGTCTCTGCACTGATCCCTGGGCCCTATTGTCCTGATGTACTCTCCTTACCATCTGGTTTTTCAATGTCCACTACAAATTTTTGATCTCCTATTTTCATATATGCTGTGGTACTGTTGGCTGTTTGCTCTGTTCCTCCATAGTTTGACTAGGTTTTTCTCCCTTGTGTAGGGGGAGGTGGAAACTGCTCCCTCCTACTCTGCTGCCATATTCCCTCTAGACTACATGTATTGTTAAAGCTGAAGTGAATCTCTTGCATGTAGTTGTAGTTGGGTCTTTTTTTGTTTTCATTATTTTAGTCACCCTATGCTTTTTGATTGGAGAACTTAATCCATTTAAATTAAAAGTAATTATATAGGTCAGGACTTAGTAATGCTTTCTTATTGACTGTTTTCTGACTTATGGTTTCCTTCTTTCCTTCCACTCTTGCTGTTTTTATTTTGAATTGATGATTTTTGGAAGTAGTATACATTGATTTCCTTCTTTTTATGTTTTCTGTATCTACTGCTTGTTTTCACTTTGTGGTCACCCTGAGGTTTCTATAGAACATGCTATAGTTGTAACAGCCCATTTCAAGTTGATAACAACTTCAAACACATACAAAAACTACCATATTACTCTCCCTCTAGTGTTATTAATGTCACAATTTACTTATTTTTACATTGTATATTCATTAACAAATTATTGTAGCTATAGTTATTTTTAATACTTTTGTCCTTTAATCTTTATAACAAAGTTGTTAACACCTTACCATATTATAGTACTGGGATATTCTATATTTGACTCCATACTTACTTTGATCAGTTTGTTTTATATGTTCATATGCTTTCATATTACTAAGTAATCCTTTCATTTTAGTTTAAAGAACTTTCAGCATTTCTTGTAAGGCAGATCTAGTGATGGTGAACTACTTCGGTTGTCAGCTTTTGTTTGTCTAGAGAGTCTCTTATCTCTCCTTCATATCCGAAGGGCAAATTTGCCAGGTAAAGTACTCTTGGTTGACAGCTTTTCTTTTCCTTTAGAACTTGTACCATCTTACTCTCTCTTGGCCTGCAACGTTTCTGTTGAGAAATCTGCTGACAGCCTTGTAAGTGTTCCCTCACAAGGATTTTTTTTCTTTTGCTACTTTTAAAATTCTGTCTTTGATTTTAGATAGATTTATTTTCATGTGTCTTAGAGAAGATATTTTTGGGTTGAAACATTTGGGTACCTTGTGAGTTTCATGAATTTAGATGTCTAAATCTATCCCCAGCTTTGAGACATTCTCAGCAATTATTTCTCTTAAATAAGCTTTTTGTCTCTCCCTTTCTTCTACTTTTAGGACTCCAATGTTGCATATGTTGTTTCTTTTGATGGTATCCCATAATTTATGTAGGCTTAGTTTTTTCTTCTTCATTCTTTTTTCTTTGTCTCTTCTGACTGGGTATTTTTAAACAATATATCTTTAATGTCACATAATCTTGCTTTTCCATGATCAAATCTGCTGATGATGCTTTATAGCATTTTTACTTTATTCATTGTATTCTACAGCTGCATATTTCTGTTTGGTTATTTTTCATAATTTATATCTCACTGTTAAACTTGTTTTATCCATGTATTGTTTTCCTGCAATTCTCTCAGAGCCCTGGCTGATGTTCTCCCAGCCATTCCCTGACCCCTTCCTTCCAGTTATGTAGAACACCTTAGTTCTGATGGGGCAAGGACAAAGTGGCCTCTCTGGCAGTGTCATTCATCATGGGGAAGCCAACTCACCTCTCTCACATTCTTACTTTCCCCTGGGGAGAAATCATAGGCCATGGTTTGGCCATGGTTTGACATCTCTCTTGGCACTGTCTACACTGCCTTGGGGAGGTGTGATGCTGGCAAAGTGATACTAGTAGTCTTGCTGTTCATCAGAAATTCTCTAAAGGAATATACAAGGAAACGATATTTCATTGATAATTCAAATTTTAAAATATTAAATATGCAAAAATACATTACATAGATGTATATATATGTACATATATATCAGATGGAAAAATGCAATAAACATAGCATTCCTGGCCCAATGTATACATAAATTTTCAAAGACTATAAAAATCTAACTAGAAGAGTTTTAATGTTTTCTCTTAAGAAATTCTATACTTCTTTGGGAAAAATAAAGAGTAGAGGTTAGCCGAGAAATTGTTAGAGGACAAAAGTCATAAGGAAGAGATTTAATATCTTTTCAAAGGATAAAATATACTACAAACCTATCATAATAAAACTGTATTTCTATTAACGTAGTAGTATACAGATCAACTTATGTATGAATTTAAATACTATAAATACAATATCATCTTCTAAATACATGTTTAAACGGTGATTTTTTAATTAACAGAACTGGAGAAATTAGTCAATCATTTGAAGATAAATTAAGTGAGAACCTTATGTTTCCAGCCCTAATACACACCAGATGATTTGAAGACAAACATATAAATAATAAAACCATTAGTTTTTATGATACAGTTGTAAATCTTTCCTTAATCTTGGCTTTAGAAATTACTTTTCTTTGAGTTTTTTAGGTTCCAAAGATGGGTCTAGTAGAAAATTTTTCCTACATCTGAGTGGGATTTTATACTGGATGCAGATTCACATGATACAAAACAATTAAAGTAAGTTTTAATATTCCCTTCTAGAATTATTCTTTGGGTAATAAAATGAAGGAGAATAATAACTAAAAATAATTTTAAAAATAGAGATTTTCGTGACTCCAGGGGAAGTTGGTATACACTGAGAGAGGGGTAGACGTTATTCTGGCTGCCTGTGGGTCTCCAAGGGAGTAACTATACTTTCCTTTGTAGATATTTGGCTTTGGTGATGTGCTGATCTTCTTTCTTAAAGCTAGATCTGACCAGCTGGAGGTCTCTATTCAAAGGACCAACAGGGATATTCTCAAACCTTCTTAAGAATTATTGAGGGGACTCAGGGATTCCTCTCTCTCTCTTCCTCTCTCTCTCTCTATTTCTTCTCTCTCCTAAATATATTACTGAAATACATTACTAAATATTCTGTCATTTAAAAAAAACATTTAATTCTAAGGTTTTTTTTACTTTATTATTAACTTCATCTGTAAACTTTGTATTGAACTCCTCCACTATCAATAAGTTTCAAGTAATTTAAGAAACAGGTTAATGACCAATAAAGAAACTCTTATTATAAAACAAAAAGTATCATATCACAATTTCTGTTCCCCCCAAATTTTGTATTTTACTACATAAAAATCAGGTCAAACACAAATACAATTTAAAAGATAAACAACTGACAGTAGATAATCATAGCATTTAAAGTATGAGTTAGTATCAACACATTTTTAAAATCTTAATAATTAAGAAACAAACATCTCAATGCAAATTTTGGAAAAATGAGCAAGTAATCAGAAATGAAGAAATACATATATTATCAGCTATTATGATTAAAAATGTTCATTCTTACTGAAAGCTAAGTGGATGAAAATTAAAATAATGCAACTAATTATAAAATTAGGTTTTAAATAAAATAATAACTATAACTGGAAATTTTTTATACAATGATAAAATTGTAAACAGACAAAATACTTTCAAGGACAATTTTGGCACTACATAATAATAAAAACATCTTCATTGCTCACTATGTGCCAAACACTCTTTTAAGCTAGCATGTATATTATTAGTTCATATAGTTTCCACAACAGTTTTAAGGTAAATACTATTCCAAATGATATGTAAATATGAAAAAGGACATCGAGGTTTTGTGACAGAAAAGGGCAAAAACAGAATTCTACTTGAGGCAGCCCAGTTTCATAGTCCAACTTCATAATTACCATCCTATTTCCTTGATGGAAGACTTTGAAAGAGACATACCCCTGACATACACACTTAGAGTAGAAATATATCTTAAAGAAATAATTGTGAGTGTCTATAAAGATTTAATCACCACGGTGTCCTAGTAACATTCTTTGCAATAGTAGAGAATTGAAAATGTCTAAGAAAAATTATCTGAATAAATTAACCCAATAAATACAACTCACAGTTATAAAAATAATATTACAAGATATAAAATTATGTAAAAATGTATTATATAAGTAAAAACAAGTTAAAAAAACAGCATACAGCATAACATTGTTTAAAAAATCTGGATAACTAAATACCAAACTAATGACAGTTATTACCTTTAACAACAATTTATTTACTTTTTATCTGTATCTACAATAGTTTATAGTATCATAATTAAAAAGCATGTAAACCTTTTATGACCAAAGAATATATGTGTAAACATAATCTTTTTTTATGTAGAGTTACTGTTTCTAAGAAAACATTGTAAAGAATTTAAATATTTTTATATTTGACTGTATAAAATTTTAAAATATATGAATGCTAAATTACTGTCAAGAAAATTAAAGGCAAATAAAAATGAAAAATAAGTCATTCTCATCACATATTATCTAAAATGCTTAATACCCTTAATATATGAAAAGTTATTGTGAGACACTAAGAAAACAATAAATTTCAAAGTAGACCAAATGATCTGGCAAGAGACTATTTCCAAACAAGAGAGACATACAGATCACCAAAAGCACATTTAAGCATAGTCAGAGTTAAATAGTGATCATAATAATTCATGCCAATTACATTTTGGGTAATTGCTCCTTGTAGCTGAAAGAATTCTAACTGATAAACCTATACAGTAGGTGGTGTGACCGTGTGTTTATGTGGTGGCAGGAGACAAGAGGGCAACAGCACATTCTGCACCCCGGTCTCCCAGACATACCCGCACCATCTACACCTCCCTCCATCGCCAGGGTCAGCAGCCAGTCCAATGCCTCCACTTCCCAATTGGTCCTTATGATTCTACCTTACTCTTATTTTTTACAGGTTTTGTTTTTGTTGTTGTTGTTGTTTTGTTTTGCTTTTTGATCACCAAATTCTCTTTACTCATAGCCAGGGTGTTTTTTTTTTTTGAAAGAATTCACTTTTAAAAAAGAGTTTTAGAATAGTATTTGATTTACAGAAAAGTCATGAAAGCACTACAGAGGTCCCAGGTGTCCCAAACCCAGTTTCCCCTGTCATTAACATCCTCATTAGCATAGTATATGTATCACAGCTAATGAGCCAATGTTGATAAACACTATTAACTAAAGTCTGTAATTTATTCAGATATGTTTAGTTTTAACTGACTGTTCTTTATTTATTTAAAAACACCACTTTACGTTTAGTTGTCATATCTTCTCAGGCTCATCTTGGCTGTGACAGTTTCTCACACTTTCCTTGTTTTTAATGATAGCAGTTTAGAGGCAGATTGGTCAGGCATTTTGTAGAATGTTCCTCTATTGAGTTAATTTTCCCAATTACAGTTTACATTCAATATAATTCTGCATTCATTTCAGATGTATAGCACGTGCTTTAGGAAGTGGTACCTTCACTGCTCCAAGTGTCCCCCTGGCCCCACATAGTTGTCACAATATTACTGACAATATTCTTTATGTAGTAATCTACAACTCTGCGACTGTTCTGCAGCTGCCAATCTGTACTGCTCAGTCCCTTCGCCTCTTCTCCCAGCCCCTGAACCCCCTTCCCTCTGACAATACTCAGTCTAGTCTCTGTATTTATGAGTCTGTTTCTGTTTTGTTTGTTTACATTGCTCAATAGATTCCACATATAAATGAGATCACATGGTACTTGTCTTTGTCTGTCTGGCTTATTTCACTTAGCATAATACCCTCTAGGTCCATCCATACTGTCACAAATGGCAAGATTGCATTCTTTTTTACAGCTGTGTAGTATTCCACTGTGTAAACGGACCACAGCTGTTTTACCCACTCATCTACTGGTGGGCACTTGGGCTGATTCCATATCTTGGCGATTGTAAATAGTGCTGCAGTGAACATGGGGGAGCATATATTCTTTCAAATTAGTGTTTTGGGTTTCTTCCGATATATTCTCAGAAATGGGATCACTGGATCACAAGACAATTCCATATTTAATGTTTTCATGAGCCTCCACACTGTAAAAGACAGAGTTAATTTTAAGAGTCAAAATCAGAATATGTCACTGTCCTCAGAACTATCCAGGAATTTCATATTGTATATCAGATAGAATCCAAGCTATCCTATTGTCCTGCCTTGTTTCCTTGGTAACACTTCTCTGTAACTGGAAAAAAACCTGGTGGGGGAGGTGATTTATTTATTTGTTTACTGTCTTTACTTAATGTAAGCATATGTAGTCTAGGGCCTTATTTGTGTCATTCACAACTATACGCCCATCACCCAGGAAAACACCTGAAACTGTAGGGGGTCCATAAAGATCCATAAAATGAATGACTAATTAGTAAGTGGATAATAAGTGGGGAAGAGTACTGTTAGGTCATTAAAATAAAATTTGAAAGGAGAAATCAGAACACATCCCAATTTTATGGAATAAAATTTATGGAAATTTATGTCTAATGTGTTTACAGATCATTCCAGCATACCATGATTCTCAAAGTAGAATAAAGCCATACAGATTTTGATTTAGCTTTAAGAATCAAAAGTCTAAGTTGAACTCATTTAATTTAGTCCATAACTTCTCTTTTCATGAGTTAAATGTTAGGGAAAGGTCAATATCAGGTCAATATACATTATGTGAGTCACAGAAATTATTTACAATGTAATGGAGAATTCAACATTGATCATTAGTTCCTCCATAAGTCATATGCTTAGAATTTTTAAGATATAATTAAACATATATTTTAGATTTACTGCCTCAAAGTCTGTTTCTTCTTCAATTTGTAGAAAATAAAATTTCTGTAAAACAAGTTAGATATTTGTGCACTCAGGTTCCTAGCAACATTATTCACAATAGTCAAAAAGAGGAAGCAACACAAGTGTCAATAAACATATGAAAAAATAACAAATTTTGATTCACACACACAATGGCCTTTTATTCAGTCTTAAAAAGGAAAGGAATCCTCACACATGCTAGCAACATGGGACATAATGCTGAGTGAAACGAACCAGACCCTAACGGACAATACTGTGTGTCTCCACTTACATAGGGTGCCTAGAGTGGTCAAATTCATGGAGACAAAAAGTAGAAGGTGGTTGCAAGGGCCCAGAGGAAAATGGGGAGTTACTGTTTAATGTGTATATAGTTTGAATTTTGAAAATGGAAAGTATTCAGGTGATCGGTTCTATAGCAATGTGAATGTACTTAACACTACTGTACTGTACATTTATAAATGGTTAACATAGTAAATTTTGCTATGTGTATTTTACCACAATTTAAAAAAATAATAGCATAGGACTATACTTTCAATTTAGCTAAATAAATTTTTTTCTTAAATAAATGATAAAAAGTAAACAAAGAGTTAAAAATTAAAACTAAATCTTTGGAGAGATCCTTGAACAATTCTGAAGATACAAACTTTTCCAAGATGTTTTATACATGAAGTACAATGAAGGATTGCCCAAGGTCCCATGGTTGCTCATGGTCCCAATCAGGAAGTAAGTTGGAACCTTAAGCATTCAGAGGTTAATGTCGGTTCACAAAGTTTGGAAGGGAGGAAGGCCTTCTGGGAGCACCTGTTATCTGGACTTCCGCAGAGTCACCCACAAATTTTATATTTTGTATATTTCAAAGATGGCTATGAAGACACATTTATGCAACCAAACTTAGATCCTCCAAGTGAATTTATTAAATGTGAGCTCTTCTTTGAATCAATAGGAAACTTATAAAAGATTTAAACTTATAAAATATGCCAAGTGTTTTCTTTTGTTACATGTATCACCTCACTTACTTTGATTGGCTTTTGCTTTGTCTTTGGTGGATTTTTGTGTCACAGCCTTTTTTAAAGTAGGGAATGATAGAAATTAAACATTTCTCATAGTTTACATTTAAGTAATCAATTAACCTATGGATGAAACCAGTTTTAAAGTGTCAACAATTTAATATTAGCAAATAATATCACACAGAGGAAAAGGTAAGATGTATATATCCAAATGAAATTGTAACTCATTACTAACTCAAATTTATGAAAAATGGCATTATTTGCCATGTGTTCTTATTCAAAATAGTTTTTAGTGGTTCTTTTAAATTCAAATCAAATGTGGATTTTGTCATTTCAGATATCGATAAGATCTGGAATATTTTCCAACTATGGGAAATAGTTGGGTAAGGAAAACCTCACATCCCAGGTCTAGCTCATGGCTACTGCCCTTTCAGATCGCTCACCGGTGTGTGCCTTTATCCAATGCATTTTCTGGGTATATATTAACCCAGGGCTTTACTTTGATTCAAAAGCTATTTGTCCTTTTCTTTTTAAAAGGACTTTTGCATTCTTTCTAGCAAAATACTGAAGTCACACTAAAAATAATCCTGCCCAGCAGTTTTAGATTAAGACCATCACAAGCAACATTGTGAAGAATTACTGTAAATGAGTGTAAAATGATTGCTCCAAGTTGTACCAGTAAATTACCATGGACATAATTTGAAGTATTATAGTTAAATGAGAAAAATAAGTTGCTCTTAGAGATGAAAGCAACAGTATCTACTTCCAAAAAGGACATGGAAAATTAAAGAAATCATCTGGGTGGCTTATAACTAAATTTCCAAATAATCGAGGCTTCAGTGATCGGATTATTCTATCTTCCTTACCCAGTTCCCAAGCATGTATGGATCCAGCCAGAATCATTTTTAAAGTTCATGTATTTCCTGAGCTGTGGCGTTTCACAAGTGAGAATACACAATGAGAACGCTTCCTGTCCCAGTGGCCTAGGATGTTTAACAGTGCTTAATCACATCCGTGAAGGTCTCTCTTAAAACGTATTGCTTATGAATGACGTCTATTGCTGCCTGATGTTTCTTTCAGGTGGTGACTTTGCAGATGAAAAATGACTAATGTACAATACTCAAAATAAATTATATGTCCTCCATGCCCATTTCCCACAAACTCCTTCCCACACGCACACTTGTTTTAAGTGAATGGAAATAAGGCCAAAACAATCTCGACTGCCAAATTCCATTGTGTATATTTATTTAGTAGTCATTTTCATCCTAGAAAGACATCCCAAGCTCCTTCCCTGCCCCGCATGAATGCCTGTCCTTTGAATTACAGAAAGCATTCATCTTGGAACACTTCCCTGAAGAATTTAGATCGCTGTTAAGTAGCTCTTTCATTACCAATATTTCCTCGCTAGAGATTATTACAGAGATTATTGAAAACTAACACAATGCCAAAAGATATTTCCACATACTTTGGTGTATTTTGAGCCACAAGATTAAACTACTTGCATAATGTAGAGCTGAAAAGGACCTAGGAGACTATTTATTGCAATCGTTCACCTTTCCTGTGCCAGAGACCAGGAAAGAGGCAAAGACAGGCCAGTACCTTCTCACAGCATGTTCTGGTTTAAGCTAGATCTTAATCTAATGCCATCTTCACTCTGCCAGTCTGCTAAAATCAGGATCAGAGAAGGTGCCCAGAGCCATGTGGCTATTTAAATTTTGAGCTCAATATTGTTGTCAGGAAAAACTAAATACTGACTAAAATTGAGATTTTTTTAAAGGAATCAGGTAAGCAAACAAAATAATTAACAAACTTGAATATTATTTCCTTTCATGTATGCCATTCATATTTCCTTTCCTGGAAATACTAATGCAAAATAGAGGAATAAAAAGGTTGAGAGAATAAAGGGAAAAGCAAAAATCTTGGTGACTCAAAAAAAAAATAGACAGATAATTCATCAACTATATCAATTTTCATGTCATCTATTAAAGTTGGTAAACCATGGGTCTCTCAGCCACTTCATAGTCCTAAACACACTTTCTGTGTAAATTGAGTTGAGTAAAAATGAAAAGTAAGATAAAATTAAACTAAGATCTCTAGCACACTTATTTCAAGAAGCATCTTGTCAGTTGGAACAAGATTCATTTCTGCGAATCTTCGAAAGTACATTTTACTCTTTGTTTTATTGGTTAGGAAGTCGTGAGCCAAATTTTTGACATCTCTGTAGCAATGCTGGAGCATTTATTCTGCACATTTTTTATACTAGTCTTAACTCTACCATAGACTTATTTTTCTTTTAATCTTCTCTTATTTGTAAATTACTTCAAAGCCTCTTTAGAACAAGCAGTACTATAAATCAATCATATAATCCATAAATCATACAATTTCCCATTTTTTGAATAAAGATAAAATGTTTATAGGCATACAATGGAAAGGAACATCCAGAATACAATGTGTTTTATAAAATGTATATTACATTATGGAGTGCCCTTCATGAAGCTTAACCAAGAAATAACTTTCTCCTTTATTCCCTGCATGTAGAGAATTCCATTAGGACTTGATATAAGTTTCAGGATGATATGCAGAAATAAATAGGACCACCCTCAGGGGGAGCAGACCTTGGCAAATTGATACATGCTTCCTTCACCAAACACAAAATTAATTTCCAGGTGAATTTCCAGCTCATTAACTTAAATATGAAACATGGCCTTTGGGGCCAGGAAAGTGTGACTAAACTTTTAGTCTGAGGGGGTTGGGCAGGAGATGTGTGTGTGTAGCCATCTTCTCATTGTAAAACCAACCCTCCTAACTCAGAAATTGGACTCTACTGAGCCAGGGTCAAAATCTCCGGGACTGCAGGTGTCATATGGACTTCAGACTTCTCTGGTCTACAGTGTTTAAACAAAGGCTCCTTATTTCATTGGTTTTTCACATTGTAGCCAAACATACATAACATAAAACATACCATCTTATCTAATTTTTAATGTGCAGGTCAGTGGCATTAAGTACATTTAGCACACCTTGTTGTGCAGACATCACCACCACCCATCTCCAGAACTCTGATCACCTTGAGAAACTGAAACTGTGCTCAATTTCTACAACTGCAGACCCCACTTTTCTCTTTCTACAGCCCCAGGTGTCCATTATGCCACTTTCTGTCTTGTGAAATTTGACTACTCTGGATACCACATGTGGAGGGATCGCACAGTATTTGTCAGTTTGTGACTGGCTTATTTTACTGTGGCTCATGTCTGCAGGGTTCAGCATGTTGTAGCATGTGTCAGAATTTTAGTCCTATTTAAGGTTAAATAATATTGCATTATAATGCATACACCACAATTTCTTTATCTATTCATCTTGCAATTGAAACTTGAATGTTTTCACCTTTTGGCTACTGTGGATAATGCTGCTACAAATGTGAGTGTGCAAATATCTCTTAAATCTTTGCTTTTAATTCTTTGGAGAGTGCATATATGAGAAAGTAGAACTGCTGGATCATATGTAATTCTATTTTAATTTTTTTTGAGGAATTGCCACAATATTTTTCACAGCAGATGCACCATTTTGCATTCCCACAAACAGTGCATGTGTTCCAATTACTCCATATCCTTGCCAACCCTTGTTATTTTCTGTTTTTGTGAAGTAGCCATCTTAATGTGTATGAAGTGATATCTTATTATACTTGCATTAGTTTTTGAAGCAAAATTTCCAAAAAAACTTATCTGTATTTCCACCCTAACATTTAAGATGACAAAAGACTAGATGAAAGATGAGTAAATTTACAAGTTGTTTATGAGACAACAATCCTTTCTAGATAGGCCCACTTGAACTATATTAATAACATTAAAACAAGATCTATTCTTTCCTAAGCCTCAAATGCCTTGCCTAGGGTCTCAAGTTGGTAAGACTGGCAACTACAGGCATACCTTGTTGTATTGCACTCCACTTATTGTGCTTCACTGATATTGCTTAATCTTATAACAAAATGAAGGTTTGAGGCCATCCTGCCTGGGGCAAGTCCATCTCACCATTTTTCCAACAGCCTTTGCTCACTGTGTTTCTTTGTCACATTCTGGTAATTTTCACAATATTTCAAACATTCTCATTATTAGTCTGTTTGTTATAATGATCCATGATCAGTGGCTTTTGATGTCACTATTATATTTTTGAGGAGTCCATGAGTCATGCTCATATGAGATGGCAAACTTAACAGATAAATGTTACTTGTGTTCTGGCTGCTCTACTGATAAGCCATTTCCCACACCTCTCCCACTCTTCCTGGGCTTCTCTATTTCCAAAGACACAACAATATTGAAATTATGTTAATTAATAATGCTACAATGTCCTCTAAGTGTCCAAGTAAAACAAAGAGTTTCATGATTCTCACTCTCAGATCAAAAGCAAGAAGTGATTAAGCTTAGTGAAGAAGGCACAGCAAAACCCAAAATGGTTCAAAAGCTAGGCCTCTTATGCCGAACAATTAGTGAAGTTGTGAATGCAAAGGAAAAGTTCTTGAATAAAATTAAAAGTGTTACTCTGGTGAACAATAAATGATAATTAAGCAAAACAGCTTTGTTGCTCTTATGGAGAAAACTTTAATGGTCTGGAGAGAAGATCAAGCCAGCCACACATTCTCTTAAGCCAAAGCCTAATCTAGAGCAAGGCCCTAACTCTCTTCAATTCTAGGAAGGCCAAGAGAAGTGAGAAGCTATAGAAGAATAGTTTGAAGCTAGCAGAGGTTAGTTTATGAGGCTTATGTCTCCATAACCTAAAAGTGCAAGGTGAAGCAGCAAGTGCTAATGTAGAAACTCTAGTGAGTTATCCAGAAAATCTAGCTAATATAATTAATGAAGGTGGCTACATACTCTAAATAATAGATTTTTCAATGCAAATGAAATAGCCTTATATTGGAAGATGCCATATAGAACTTTCATAGCTAGAGAGGAGAAATCTCAATGACTGGCTTCAAAGCTTCAAAAGACAGTCTGACTCTCTTGTTAGGAGCTAATGCAGCTGGTGACTTTAAGGTGAAGCCAATGCTCATTCACCATTCCAAACACCCTGGGACCTTAAGAATTATGCTAAGTCTATTCTGCCTCTATAAATGGAACAACAAGCTTGAGTGACAGCACCTGTGTTTCCAACATGGTCTACAGACTATTTTAAGCGCACTGTTGAGACTTACTGCTCAGAAAAAAAATTCATTCAAAATATTACTGTTCACTAACAGTGTACCTGGTCACACAAGAGTTTGGATGGAGATGTATGATATGACTGTTGTTTTCATGACTGCTAACACAACATTCATTCAGTGGCCTATGGCTCAAGGAGTAATTTTGACTTTCAAGTCCTATTATTTAAGAAATACATTTTGCAAGTTTATAGCTGCCATAGATAGTGATTCTGCTGATAGATCTGGACAAAGTAAGTTGAAAACTTTCTGGAAACGATTCACCATTCTAGATGCCATTAAGAACACCAGTGATCCTTAGGGAGAGGTCAAAATATCAGCATTAACAGGAGTTTGAAATAAGTTGATTTCAACTCTCATGGATGACTTTGAGGGGTTGAACATATCACTGGAGGAAGTAACTACAAATGTGGTAGAAATAGTAAGAAAACTAGAATTAGAAGTGGAACCTGAAGGTGTGACTGAATTGCTAAAATCTTAAGATAAAACAAACAAATGAGGAGTTGCTTCTTATGGCTGAGCAAAGACAGTGGTTTCTTGAGATGGAATCTACTCTTGTTGAATATGCTGTGCAACTCTCGAAATGACAACAGCGGTTTTAGACTATTTCATTAACTTAGTTGATAAAACAGTGGCAGGGTATGAGAGACTTGCTCAACTTTGAGAGAAGTTCTACTATGAGTAAAACTATCAAACAGCATCACATGCTACAAAGAAATCATATCTGAAATGAAGAGTGAACCATGAGCCAAACCTCATCACTACATTACTTTAGGAAATTACCACAGCCATCAACATCAAAGCAAGACCCTCCATCAGCAAAAAGTTTATGGCTCACTGAAGGCTCAAATGATGTCTAGCATTTTTTTATTTTTTACCAGTAAACTGTTTATTAATTAAGGCATGCACATTTTTAGACATGATGCTATTGCACACTCAATAAACCACATTATATTGTAAATACAACTTTTCTGTGCACTGAGAAACCAAAAATTTGTGTCACTCACTCTATTGCAATATTTGCTTTATTTCGGTGGTCTGTAACCAAACCCCCAGAATCTCCAAGGTATGCCTGTGTGTAATGGTGTAAATGGCCAGGCTTGGCTGGTTGTGATTAGTCATGACTGCTAAATTTCTTCTGGAACAATAAAGGTGGTAGTAAATAAGTTTGTAAATGGACTGACCTGTCTATTTAAGGACAAGGCAGAGATTCCAATTTACCCTTTTTCCTCTTTCCCCCCCTAAGTATTTTGCATCTGATAAAACCCAAAACACATTTAGCCCTGAGCAACAACCAACACCCCCTCCTTTTTAAACACATGTGTGTCTCAAGAGAACGAATCCATATGTTTCTGATTCGTTTACAATTAATTCATCAAAATGTTGTTTTGATGTCCAAGAAGCTTTATGGAGGTTCTCTTATGAGTCTTTTTTCTTAGAAACAGGAAATCATGCCTTGCCAAGAGACAAACTCAAAACATACCAAAAGGTTTTAAGCTGGGTTTGAAACATTGGGACTTCAACATCGAAGCAACTGCCAAACTTGGACAAGAACATCTCCTCATCTCTACTTGCAAGCCAAACCCAGATTTCATATCAGATTAATCTCTGGCTCTTGGAATGCCCAGCATGACTGAGCCTTTTTGTATAAGCACTGTAAGGTTCCAGGTGAGCAACAAATCAGTATGAAAATGAGAAAGAAGACCAAGAGATTCTTTTAAAGTTTATATTAGCAAGACACAGTGAGCTTAGAAAAATGCCTATAGATAGCACATCCACTGGTAAATGCCTGTCAGTCTCCTTTCATCCAGTCTGCCTTGTTTATAAACCATCTCAGACAGGATGGCTTAACTCCACTCATGTTAACACCACAGAGCCCAGGGTGTTCTTTACCCACATTCTGCCCCACATATCAAACTTTCCTTTTATAGAGATCGATGCCTTCGGTCTCTACTGCTCCAGGCATTAACACTTAGACCATCTCTGTTTCTCTTCCACCTGAATGCATACATACTTATAGCTGAAATAAATCCACGTCAAATGCTCTAATCTAGCCAAACAGGACAGCTCTCTTCAAATCCCACCTTATGCTTTTACATCTCTAAGTTTTTGCCCATACTATCATAAGTTTTTCTGCCTCTTTGATCTCACTAGCTTTCCTGATTGATTATTGCTTCCTGGCTGATGGCATACATGTCAACCTCAGTGAGAGAGAGAGAGAGACAGAGAGAGACAGAGAGAGAGAGGATATTCCTGACAATTATACTTCTTGTTTCTTTCTGTAACTGGTCACATAACCATAGCTGCTACTTGTAACTATCTTCTTTTACTACCCATTCTGTAGTCTCTTTGCCTTCAGCAAACACCTCAACTGTTCATGGTTCTTTACCTGGTAGAGTGACCCAAACCCTTATTCCTGAAGGGTCTGGGCCAATTTTAGCACTTTTCGGATTAAGTTGTAGTTTTCCATTGACTTTAATAAGAGGACATGGGATACTAAAAGATGCCTTTAGGAATCTCCTTTATTTCACACATACTCTTTCCTGCCTCTATTATAGATTGATTGCCCAATTTTCCCCTAATATTTAAGATTATTTCAGCTAGAACCATAATTCCTTTTATATGCTTGTAGATTCATTAGCCTGAGAAGCCCAAAGTGGCTTGGTAGCAGTGTTAACTTTCAGTTCAGTGGAGTCATTGTTGCATCTCTTGGTGAAAACATTTCTCTCTGGAACTAAGATCTCCAGGCCAGCAGAGCATACAGTCATAGAAACAGAAAGAAAAGGCTTGGCTGGTGGACCACTAGAAGTAACAGTGAGCTGTGCCACTGTATCCCCACCCTTGATTCCTGGACCCTTGAGTCCAAGCTATGGGAGAGATAGCACCATATATTAGACGGTGACTTGGAATAAATATTTAGCCTTCTGGAGAACTTATTGTCCCCTAGCTGGCACTGTAACTGCCTTTGAAAGGCCATCCCATCATTCTATTGAGACAGCTGCTTTAGAATAGTGGGGAAACAATTCATCAGCACGCACCCATTGCTGTCCTTTTTTTTTTTGCTGTGAAATAAGTTCCTTGATCAGAAGCAGTGCTTGTGGTGGGGGCAGGGTGGGGGGAGGACATTATGACAGTGAACAAGGTACTCTGTCATTCCTCTGATGGCAATTTTGGCAGAAGCATTTTGTGTAAGAAAGACAAATCCATATCAAGAGCATCCATTGCGATAAGAATAAAACTCTGTCCCTTCTAAGTAGGAAGAGGTCTGATGTAATTAACCTGCCACCAGGTAGCTGGGCAGTGGTACCCTGTTGGAGATTCTGTGTTGATTTCTGCACTTGGGTGTGGCCATAGCCAGATCAGCCTTGGTGAGTGGAAGTCAATGTTTTGGAGTCTATGCCTAAACCTCTATCCCTGCCACCATGGCTAACAGGGTTCATGAGAGCACAGGGGTGCTTGAAAAAGAGGCTGACTGGAATCCAGAGAATAGGTACTCTTGATTATTAAATCATCCTCTGCTGAGTTCACTGTTTGGTGGGACATGAATATCTTTTTGTATTTTGTCAATTCAGAGAGGTCTCTCCATGTACCTCTTCCCCAAATTTCTTTGTCACCAAATTTCCAATCATGTTCCTTCTAAGTTCTCAATCACCCAGCCAAACCATTGGCTACAGCTCATGAACCAGTATACAGCTGCACATCTGGTCATCTTTTCTGCTGAGCAGAAGCACACAATCAGAGGTATTTCCCAAAGTTCTGCCCACTGGGAGGACTTCTGTTCCCCATTGTCCTTCAGGGATGTTCCAGGAGTGTTTATAAGGCTAAAGCTGTCCACTTTTGGGTGGTGCTTTCATATCACGTAGAAGCATCTGTAATCCTGGCCCAGGTCCTCCCCTTCCTTTGCCAACTGATTGTAGGACACTCCCCATGAAGTGACGGGTGCACGCCAGGAGACAGAGGCAGTGTTGCAAGAGTAGGACCGTGGGTATTTGGGCCACTCCATGTAACTTCCTTGTGCCTTCAGGGTCTCCTCAGCCTGATTACATATATGCATGCCTGTATGGTGACTGAGTGCTGCCCTACACGTTCAGCTTCATGATCATGGGTCAGCTAGCATATGGTTCATGAAGAGCAGCAGCTCAGACTGCATGATAACTCGGTGGCCCATGGCTAAGTGTTCAATCTGTCAAGACTCAAATAGCTTTTTGGAGACCAAAAGCTATTTTGTAGAAGGAGAATAATTATCTGCAGATGGTGGTAGGGCCTTTCTTCAGGATCTCAAAGGCCTGCACTGCAGTTCACCAATAGAGGCCTTCTAAAGGCTGAAAATCATGTCCTGGTTTGTCACTGACCCTTGGGCACTATTGGATCTGCTGGATCATGTGGCCCACAAGGTAGAGCAGCTTGTACAGCAGCTTGGACCCGTTGCTCAGCCCTCTCTTGTTCTGGGACTCACCCAAAACTCCTAGTTTTTCTGGTCACTAGATACACAGGTCAGAGTAACACATCCAAATGAGGAATATGTTGCCCCCCAAACCCAAAGAGGGCCACTAAGCATTGTGTCTCTTTCTTGGTTGTGGGAGGGGCCAGAAACTGATTCTTTAGAAGGGTTACCTCAATATGCCCTCCCATTGGACCTCAAGAAATTCCACTCATGGTAAAGGCCCCTGAATTTTAGTCCAATTTGTTTTCTCCCCTCTGACAAGTAAATACCTTACCAAAAAGTCTTATGTAGTTTCTATTTGCCACTCACTAAGTTCAATCAACATAATGGCATGGACCAGCATGGTATCTTGTACAAGGAGAAGGTAATTAAGATCCCTGAGAAATAAGTCATGATACAGGGCTGGAGGGTTGACATGTTCTCGAGTTAGACCAGTGAAGGTGTTTTCCTGGCCTTGCTAGTAGAAAGCAAACTGCTTTTGGTGAGCCGCACAGACGGGTAAGGTCTATAGGCAAAGAGGGGCTTGGCCTCTTTGTTCTCTTCAGGCTTCAATAGACTGGATGAGGCCCATCCACACTAAGGAGGGTGAGTTTCACTCAGTCTGCTGATTCAGATGTTATTCTCTTCCAGAAACACCCTCACAGACATGCCAAGAAATAATATGTCTAGCTCTCTGGGCATCCTTTGGCTGGTAGGGTTGACACATAAAGTTAACCATCACAGGGGCAAACAGAATTTCAGGGAAAATAATAACTTCAACCCAGACTAAAACAAAAAAAATCTAAAGTAAAATCAAAACAATTAAAGGACAAAATGATGTGGTATAGGCACATTAATGGTAAGCTGAGATTTTGAAAAGGATACAGCAGAGTGAGAAAAAGGATGCTGGAGACATTTTTCTGTCTACCTTAATCTGGAGAAGGACTGAGGTCCACCTGGCCCAGGAAGGGCAGAAGGGAAGTGAGGCCACTCTTTTGGGATTCTTAAATGCTAGAAAGAGCTAAGAAGGTTATAAACACTATCCTTGAAAACCCCAAAGCCACCAAAACCATTCCACTTACATCAGATGAAAGCAATCAAGTTCTGGTTTTGTTCTTGACCTTCAACATGCTCCCAGTTAAAGAACAAAATTCCCCTAAGTGGTGTTCCCGGTGCTGGCCAACAAGATAAAGGAGAAGTGGAATCCTAGCAGCTTAACTTTGAAGCCACAAAGTGTCCAACACAATTAAGAGAATATCCAATCTCTTAATAAAAGAAACAAGTTGTTGTTCAATAGGAAACAGAATATTTTACTAAAGGCCAAGTCAATTGTGTTAGGTTTGCTCAGTTCCATAAAGCAACAGGTTCCATTTGGGGTGGGTGGAGGGCAAGATATCTGAGAAAAATCTCTGATAACAACTGCTTGAAAGAGTCACACATTAATAATTTTCATTTCTCAATTGTTAGTAAAATCATAAGTTGATAGTTCTAGAAGATAGGTATTTAGTATTTAGATGCAACATAAAGAGAATCTGACTGATCAGCCTTAGGATTCCAAATTTACAATGTATAATTGAATAATGAATATTTTAAGCTTCAAAATCTTATACACTAATATATAATTATAACTTAAGAGATCTTCAGAGAAAAATAATGTACTAAATTATAAAATATTCTTAAGAACTTGGGAGAGTTCATCAGAAAATTCAAGTATGTAAAATATATTAAAATGAAAAGTACAGTTTAACATATTTTTAAAACTTCAACTAAGTTCATATGTGCTACCAAATATTAATCAAATGCTTCTTAAAAAGTGATTGATAAAATTTGCTAAACTTATAATTAGCAAAATAACAGGCAATGTCAGCTAGCTAGTGGAATAAGAAATCCCAGATCCTCCTTCCCCCTTGGATATACCAACTGAACAACAACACACAAACCAATTCTCTTTGTGAGAAATCCAAAATTTGGTTAAGAGGCACTTGCACACTAAGTGAGTGTGAAACCAAGTAAATCAAAACTGGTAGAAAAATTCCTGATGTTTCCTCATCACGGTCCTCACAAGTATAGTGCAATGGGACCAGTAGGAAACTCCAAGTTTCTGGTTTCTCCACAATGAAGTTAAAGTAATACACTGCACCTTACAGTTCATGTTCCTAAGCTTTGGAGGGACCTCATGAGAGCCTGGCTTCAGTCTTGCCTGAATCTCAGTGCTGAAAGGAAAGGGTTCCAGGTTAGGCGCCACTGAAAGCAAAGGTGACGTTCTAGGTCTTCCACCAACCCTCCCCGCCAGCCCCAACCAGCTCAACTCAGAATAAGCAAAAGAAAACCCCCAAATCCCAACTTCTACCTGGGGTGGGAAAGAACTGGAGCATGTGTTAGAAATTCTGGCTCTTCAAGGGGCTGTCAGAGAAACCAATTCCTTTTTCACATATTTAGAACACTGCTGGGACCTGGTATACTCCTAAAGCCAGGGACTACTGAGAACAAAAGAAAGCCAGGAGGCTTGCAGCTGCTCCACAGAAACTGCAGTACTGTTGATAGACATAAGAGGGAGCAAGAGATTACAAGTTTCTAAAAGAAGCCAGCAATTTCGTCAAATTGAGAATTTGCACATAGAAGTCCAGAGAAGACATATCCATAGGAAAGGTTCAAGAGGCTCCTATTAGCTCTAGCCAAGCCTATTGGTGAAGCCAGTCTATGCAGATTGTGAGAGGTGGAAGTTTTTTTCAAGTATGTAGATCCCAACACAAACTTTCAAGACACTTGAAGAGACAAGAAAACATGGTTCATTCAATGGAACAAAATAAATCTCCAAAAACCAGCTCTAAAAAAAAAAAAAAACTAAGGAGGTCATGTGCTGCTTAACAACAGGGGTACATTCTAAGAAATGTGTCACTAGGCAATTTCACTATTGTACAAACATCATGGAGTGTACGTACACATAGCCTACTACACAAATAGAATATATAGTACAGACTATTGCTCCCAAGCTACAAGTCTGTACATGTACAACATGTCACTATACAAAACACCACTAAATCAAATCAAGCACAAGAGAAAATGATGCTGTCAAGAAACAGTAAACATAAGGTATGAAATGCTCCTGTTTTACAGCATTTGTTTCTAACTAGAAAAAATACACTCTAAAATAATGATAAAAAGTATAGTATAGTAAATATATAAACCAGTAATATAGTTGTTTATTATCATTATCAAGTATTTTGTGCTGTACATGATTGTATGTGCTATACTTTTATACAACCAGCAGTGCAGCAGGTTTATTTACACCAACATCATCACAGACATTTGAGTGATGCTTTGCACAATGATGTTACAATGACTATGATGTCACCAGATAATAAGAATTGCCCTGGTCCATTATAATCTTTTGGGACTACCATCTTATATGTAGTCCATTATTGACCACAACAGCCTTATGTGGCACATGACTTTATGAATTATCTTAAAAGTAATTCAAAATAACTTTCATAAAGATGTTCAACAAGCATAGAAAATACCAAAGCATTAGCAAAGTGAGAATATTAACAAATAAACAGAAAATATTAAAAATAACCAAATGGAAATTTAGAGCTGGAGAATATAGTAACTGGATTGAAAAACCCACTAGAGGGGCTAAACATCAGACTTGATTAAGAAGAAAAAAGAATCCATGAGCTTGAATCCAGATCATTGAAAATTAGAGGAGCAAAACACACACACATACACATAGAAATGAATGAATGAATAAAAAGGGGTGGTGAAGAGACCCTAAAGGACTTATAGGATACCATTAGAGCAATATATGTATTATGTGTTTCCAAGGAGGAGAGGGAGAAAAAGAAAGGAGAAAAAGAGGCAGAAAGTATATTTAAAGAAATAGTGCCAAAAAAGTCCCAAAGCTGGGGAAGAAAATGTACATCCATTTTCAAGAAGCCCAACACATTATAATTAAATTATAAAAACTCAAGGACAAAGAGAGAACTTTGAAAGAAACAAGAGGAAAGCAACTAGTCACACATAATAGAGCCTCCAATTATCAGTGAAATTCTTAGCAGAAACCTTGTAGGCCAGAAGAAAGTAGGATGATATATCTTAATGTTATTTTTTAAGAATAGAAAGAACAATTCTAATATTTTTATGGTTCTACAAATGACTTTGCATAGTTGAAAAAAATCTTGAGAAAGAACAACAAATATTAACAAATATTCCTGACATATTAAAAAGCTACAACAATGAACAGTGTGATATTGGCATAAACACAATAGTATTGATAAAACAGAATAGAGAGCCCAGAAATAAACCTAGGCATATGTGGTCAAATCCTCTTCTACAAGGGTACTGAGTCCACATAAAGAAAAACAAATATCCTCTTCAACTAATGATGTTGGAGGAACTGGGTAGCCACATGCAAAAGAATAATATTGGTCCCTTAGTTTACACCACACACAAAAATCAGGTCAAAATGGGTTAAGGACTTAACACAAGAACTGAAACCATAAAACTACCATAGGAAGACTTAAGAGGAGGGTTTTATAACATTGGCCTTGAAATTATTTCTTAGATAGGACTCCAAAACAGTCAACAAATGCAACAATAGATAAGTGAGAATACATCATACAAGTCCTCTGTCAAGGAAACAATCAACACAGTGCAAAGACAACCTAGAGAATGGAGAAAATACTTGTAAACCAAATATCTGATAAGGGTTTGATGTCTAAAATATATAAGAAACTCATACAAGTCAATAGCAAAAACACAGAATAACCCTACTTAAATATGTGCAAAGAACTTGACTACACATTTCTCCAAGGAAGACATACAAATGGTGAATAGGTATATGAAAATATTCTCAACATCACTAATCATCAGGGAAATACAAATTAGGACCAAAATAAGATCACTTCAGAAAAGAAGAGAGAGAGAGAGAGAGAGAGAGAGAAATGGACGATGTGAAGGAAGGAAAGAGAAAGAAAACAACAGGTGTTAGCAAGGATGTGGGGTAATTGGAACCCTTGTGTATAGTTGGTGGGGATGTAAAATGGTATAACCACTATGCAAAACACTATTGAGTTTCCTTAAAAAATAAAACTACCATAAGATCCACCACTCCCACTTCTGGGAATTTATCTGAAAGTATCAAAAATAGGCTCTCAAAGATATATTTGTATTCTGCATTCATTGCAGCATTATTCACAGTTGCCAAAAAGTTAAAACAACCTAATGTCCATCAATAGATTAATGGATAAAGAAAATCTAGTATATACATACTTGGAATATTAATCAGCCTTGAAAAACAAGGAGACCTTGTCGTATGTTACAATAAGCATGGACATTATGCTAAGTAAAATAATCCAGTCACAGGATAACAAATATTCCATGAATCTACTTACATGAGGTACCCAAAGTAGCCAAACTTACAGAAGTAGAAAGTAAGATGGTAGTTGCCAGGGGCTGGGGAGAGGGGTAGATGGGGAGCTGCTGTTCAATAAGTATAATTTTCAGTCGTGCAAGATAAAAAATGTTGTAGAGAGCTGCTATATAACAATATGCATATGATACTAGTACTCTAGTGTACACATAACAATATTCCCAGAGGGTAGATTTCATGTTATGTGTTTTTTAACCACAATCAAAATATTGCTATAAAAGATAAATAAATGGCAAAATAAGATTTATAAGCTAAATTTAAGTAGCTAAGTAAAGATTAGCTGTGGGGATTTGCAACATTAATAATTCACGTTCTAGATGGAAAAGGAGCACACCAATCCAGCAATCATGCAACTTTGTATTTACTTGAAGGAGTTGAAAATGTATGTCCACACAAAATTTACACACCTATATTTATAAAAGTTTTATTTATATTTTCTCGAACTTAGAAGCAACCAGGGTGCCCTTCAGTGGGTAAATGGATAAATTGTATTACATCCTGAGAACAGAATATTATTTAGCATTAAAAAGAAATGAGCTAACAAATCATGAAAAAACATGGAGGAAACTTAAATGCATATTAGTAAGTGACAGAAGCCAATCTGAGACAGCTACATGCTATATTATTCCAGTTATATGACATTGTGAAAAAGGCAAAACCATAGAGACAATAAAAAAATCAGTGGTTTCTGAGCAGGGGTAAGGAATGACTAGGCAGAGCACAAAGGCTATTTATGGTAGTGAAAATACTCTGTATGATAATATGATGATAAATATATGTCATTATACACTTGTCCAAACCCACAGAATGTACAACACTGAGAGTAAACTCTATGGTAAACTCTAAACACTGTGTGATTATGATATGTCATCAGTTCATCCTTGGTAGAAAATGTACCACTCTGATAAGTGATGTTGCTAATGGGGAGGCCATGCACTGGTGGGGCAGGGCCTACCGGGAAATCCTCTACGGGGCTGTTGAAATGTTGTGGTCCCTGAGGCTCAATCCTAGACTTCCTCATTTCATACTCTCTCCTTATGGGTTTTACTAGAACCAATGGCTTCAGTTGCCCCTTTTCCCACATTTCACAAATGTTATCTCTAACTAACTTTTTCTTCTGAGGTTCAGGTGCCTATATCCAATTGCCTACATGATATTTCTGTTTAGAGGTCTCAAGGACATTTCACATTCAACAATGTAGCTGTTGCTTATTGAAAACTTACCTTGGGACAATGCAGTGGTTTCCATGAAAGGTGAACTAGAGGGTACTACAAGAGAACATCACAAAGATGCTAGATTTCTAATTCAGTCCAAGAGACTGGAGAAAGCCTCCTAGGAAGGATGACCTTTCATCCAAGAACTGAAGATGAGCAGAGTTAACTAAGTAAACCTGTGGGAATAAGGAGAGGTTGTCTTTAGCATATCCATAGATTCACAGTTAAAAACTCATGGTCAGTTTGCTCAATTCTTTCATATAGACAAAACTTCCCTTTCCATCCAAGTGCTAATTCAATTCCTTCCTTCCTTTTACCATACATCTTTAAAAAAAAAAAAAAAAAAAACATTTTCTATTTATACCTTTTCATTCTTTTGACCGATCTCCTAAATTTTGAAAATCTTTTTGAGGAGATTCTTCAAATCTGACATTGTCATTGTAATTGATCTACACACTTGACCATGGTGACCTTCATACCTTAGAAGGTACACTCCCCTGACTTGTCACTCATAATGTCATTCCTTCAGTTCTCTCTTGCTTCCCTGCCATGTCCCTCACAGCCTCTTATGCTGGTTCCTCCTTTCTGACCTGCCCTTAAGTACTGTATTTCATTAGGTTATTTCCTAGAATGTTGTTTTTCACTTTATAATCCTGTTGAGGAATATCATCTTTGTTCATGATTTTATCATATATATGCAATTGGCTTTCAAATTAATAGCTGAAAATGCTGTTTTTCTGAATCCCAGACCTTTCAGCTCCCACTGGTTTTCTTCATTCTCACTCATGTTCTGCAATAAAGCTTAAACTGAAAATGCTGCAAACTCAACTCATTGCATCCCTGGAAATATTCAATATGACATAAGCTTAAATTTTTAGTTTAACAATAAAACATTAATAAAAGTACCAGTTCTAAAATCTTTTTCTTACCCTAGTAGGCCAGGGTTGGGCATATCATCATTGAGACCCTGATCTAGATAAAACATTCAAATCTAACTAGCCACTTCTTTCAGAGTTATCTTCTTGCTTCCTCACTGTTTGCTTAAATTGTTAATGTCTACCCATTGTATACAAGATGAATTAATACTCCTTACTATAGCATGAAAACTTTCACAACTCTCTAAAGCAGCTTCTTAGCTTTATAGCTCTCCCATTTTCCTCCCTTTGTATTATTTTTTACTCACCCTTTCCCTAAATGCACTGAGAATTCTCACCCAGTTGTGATTTTGAACGTGCTGCTCTCTCTGCTTAAAAATGTTTTTCTTGCCTCCCCAAAGAGGTCAGTATATTAAAGTGTTCAAGTACTCAGGCTCTGGGGCCAGACCTCAGAAATTCCAATCCAGGTTTACCAACTGCTAGCTAGAGACCTTGGGCAAATTTGTAACCTCTTGTTGCCTCATCTAAAAAAAAGGATTGGAAACTGTCCTTTAAATAATAGAATTAATTAGAACAATGCTTTGGATAGAGTCATTAGAGTATTAGAACATTCTAGCATTAGAATATGTGCATCATAACTCATTATATTAGCTAGCGATTTCTATTTTTAAGGCCCATTTAAAGTTGCTTTCTTCTGTGAAGGCCTTTCTGACTGTTCTGATGCTAGCTGAGGTAACATCCCTCCTTCCCTCTAATCTTCTATGGCATTTGTTTTTATTTATGACTTCTCTCAGGCTACAGCTACTTAGTTTTTATTTCTTTACTCATCTATAAGCTTCTTGAGGGCAGGATTCATGTCCTGCTTTTATTGGTATGTTTTTTACTTCATTACAGTGGACAGTACAGAATGTTTATTACCTGACCATCATCACCAGCTGAGACTGTCATCCTGAGAGGCACCTTCTGCTCGATTCCATGTCTCTGCCTATGGTAGAGACATGGTTATGTGCATTACCTGGAATGTGATTGTAACTCAACTCAAGGACATGCTAGAATTCTCCTGAGAGTAATATTATTTAAAGATGAACTTGGAGTTATTTCAACCTATCAAAAGATGTTATTGTTTCACATGATGTAAAAGGAAGGAAGGAGGGAGAGAGGGAGAACAGAAGAGGAGAGGAGAAGGGAAGGGAAGAAGAGAGGAGAGAAAAGGGAAAGGAGTGGAGGGGAGGCAGGGACAGGGAGAGGAGAAGAGAGAAATAAAGAGAAAGGCAGGCAGACAGCTAGGAAAAAAGGAAGAAAGAGAGAGAGTATACTGTTTGCCTGAGAAAATACTAAGACTCAGAGAAGTGATTTGCCCAGTTTATGAAAATTAAATAAAGAATAGTCAAAATTCAACCCAAGATCTAAGTCCTAAGTTGGTTTTCTTTTTATCACACCATTCTGTCTCAGAAGTAAATGACCTTCGTTGACGAGCCTTAGAGCTTATTTAAAAAAAAAAAAAAAAGTTCTTGCCTAAAAGAGCAAAAAAAAAAAAAGAAAAAAAAAAGATGTGTCTTTCATGTTTTAATCTATTTATATACACATCTCAAATCCTCACAAAAGTGTTATAATTGAATGTTATCTCCATTTAAAAATGAGGAAGCTGTGGCTTGCAGAAATCAAGTTACTTATCTAAAGTTGCACAACTATCAAGTTCAGGGCAGGGTTCTGGGTGCTGCCTCTAATTCTTCCTATTTAGTTGTTTGGCCTGGTTGACCCTGTTACCTGCTAGTCTTAGTCTACTGGGGTTGCTGTAACATAATACCAGAGAATGGGTGGCTTAAACCACAGACATTTATTTTTCACAGTCCTGGAGCTGAGGAAGTGAGAGACCGAGATGCTGACAGGTCCAGTTCTTGGTGGGAGCCTGTTTCCTGGATGTTGTCTTGTTGCTGTGTGCCCCCTGGCACGGCCTTCCCTTGGGGTGTGTGAAAGGGGAGAGAGAGCTTTGTTCTTTCTCCCTCCTCTGATAAGGACACCAATCCCAGCATGAACTTCCCACAATCATGACCTCATCTAAACCTAATTATATCCCAAAGGCCCTACCTTCAAATATCACCACATTGGGGGTTAGGGCTTCAACACATAAATTTGTGGGGGACAGATACATTCCTGCTCTCTCTATGCCAACTCGCCAGTTTTGGGGCAACCATTCTAACCATCCCTGAGTTCCCAGCTCATCCTCAAAGCTCAGAAGTAGAAGCATGGTAGTCATTAGCCCTAAATTCCCCCATAAACACTGGACAGAGGAGATGATTTTAACTACAACGAGTACAATAATAATGATTTTATATACCTTTTCAAGTTTATATGAACTTTTATATTTTATTAATGTACATGTTCAATAGATTCTTAGACTGTTAGAGCTGCAACTGAAAGCTTAAAAAAACAGGTAAATCAATAGCTTCCTTTTTGCAGAAGAGGACACTGAGGATTGGAGAGATAAAATAACCTGTGGACAGCCTCGTTTATTTATCCCACGGCAGGTATTGTGAAATAAAATCCATTCCTTTCTGTATAGTCTATTACTTGTGAAGTCCATGAAGAGGCTCTGTGAAGGCAAAGATTTTCCTATCATTTTCCCTGAGATTAACTTCATGAAATCAGGGACTTGGTCACTCTTGTGCCCTCTATCTAAAGAGAGAATATTTGTTTTTATTTTTTAAAATTTATTCTTAATTTAAATAGGTTTTTTGGAGAGAAGCACTGTAGTAATTATATGCATATATTTGAGACCAATAATAACAAAAAATTCATTCATTTATAGATATAACTATTTCCCATGTCCAAAAACTTGTGTCTAAACCTTTTTCACACTCAGAGCTTGAAGTCTCTTGAATGTTCCTGCCTTTTCGTGGGCATGATCTTGACATCATAATTACTCCTGGTCAACAGCGTAATCTTATGATGTAGAAAGAATTCTGCAATCTTCCCCTGCATTTTCTATTTAGTTAAGTTCATTTTTATATCTCCCAAAATTCATTTAGAAACATCTGACAGAAAGATTGCTGATATTTTGAATCTTGTATCCTGTAGTCTCTGTTTGTTTGCATCTTTTGCATATCCTGTTAGTCTAATTTAAGAGATTTGACAGTTTCTACATGATGCTTCTGTGTCTATAATAGTGCACTCTAAGACACTGCCACATGAAACTATCTTTTTATTAACTATTTCTTAAATGGGTAAATAAAGGCAAAGGAACTGGGCTATGATTTCTAATTCCATTTCTGTCCCCACTGGGTCAAGATGACAGGCATCAGCAAGCATCAGTTCACGCAGCAATGATGTGTCTTATGAAATTGCCTTTTGCTCTGTGCTTTATAGATCATAGTGTCTCAGATGAGACTATCACAATGATTTTCTTCATATTAATAAAGAAACCCAGTGCTAATGTTCTAATGAATCTTAATGCCAATCAGTGCTAACACGGAACAATCTCAGCCCCGTTTCCCGACAAGTACACTTATTCTTCCACTGTGAAGACCATACCAAAATGACAACATGTCTCAGGTTCCTGTGAGCTGCAGTAGCCTCCCCTCCGAATAGAATGTGGAACCAGTAAACAACTCCAGATAAAAAGAATAGGTAAAAGGAAAGTGGGGGAGGCAAGTTGCAGCAATGAAATGTGTTTATTAAACTTCCATGTTTATTTTATTGAAAGTTGTCATTGCCCGTAATTGAATAGTTTTAAGGTTTCTGGTGTTTGTATCACTTCCAAATCATAAGACTGACTAAAAGGCCACACATTTCCGTGTGGTCTAAATAAAGACTAGAAGAACAGTGGGAGGCAGAGTGAGACATGTGCAAGGGCAGGAAACCAGGAAAATGTGAGGGTGGACTCCTATGGCACACCAGTACCATGCCGTCTCTCAAGAAGTCTGGCTTAAGTCAAGTCGTGTTGAGAGAGCATTCCTTAGAGATATTTGCCTTCAGTTATTAATTGCCCCACATGGGCACTGTCAGGCCATCGGTCACATCCAAAACTTTCATTTCAGATGAGTTGACAGGGGAAAACCTTTCAGTGTAACCCACTTTTGAAATAGAAGTTGGTTTCCTAGGTTTTAGACACAAACACAAGTTTTCCTGCAGTGGTGTCTGACAAAGGATGTCAAAAGATTCAAAGGTGCTGCAAAACATAGACTTTATGAGCAGAGATTGTGACTTCCTTTAAGTGTATATTATTGAAGCTCCGTGTCACTTTCTGCAAATCTTAGGATTTAAGGTGAAAGGGCATACGTCTTCCCTTTATGTCATTTTGGGGCAAAAGAAAAAAATCCTCTACTGAGCAGCACTGCCAAAGGATGGAAATAAACAATTTAAAAATAAAAACATATTAAATATTGTAAGTTAAGAAGAGGAAAGCTAATAGAAATGGCCTCAGAAGGCTGCAGCCAGGCTGTGACAGAGAGAAGGCAAATATACCAGCCCCTGTCATTTTGACATCGACTAATTTGCTCCAGCTTTTCTTGAGGTTTCTTTTAGTGTATTTATAACCACAAAAGCATTTATTTTGGTCCCAAGATAAAAGGCTTTTACGCAATGGTGCATATTTCTAAGGTAACAATGTTTCCATTGTCACAACTGCCATAAGAGGGGGTGGGGGGATGCTACCTACCCCATTTATTTTGCTGGGCACCAGCTCTAGCAAAATACTGCTTGGGAACTTAACCTAATTTCCATTGCACAGTTGCTAGTCGAAAGAGGGAAAAATGCTTTTCAAATGATTTCATCTTTTCTGATATCATAAAGAAGGAAAATATCTTAGACACCAATGTCCTAGGACATTCTATCCTCTAACCTGGTACCCAGAACTCATGCATGCTGAATTAGACACTAGGGAAGAGGCGGATGTCCAAACGATAAGTGATTCCAGATGTTTTTTCTGCTTTTCATTAATGCTGTGCTCCAGCTGTTTCATCTTTATACCGGTAAAGTCTCTATCAGCACAAAGGATGGGATAGCCGAAGGTGGAGGTGTTCTGGAACATGCAAAGGCCAAAATAATATTTTCTGCAATGCTGAAGATAACACCCAAAAACTGGGGCCAGAAATTTCTACACATTGAAAGGTTTTTTTTGACGGAGAAGCAGTTGCTGAGCTTTATCCTCTTATTGGAAAACAAGACAACAGTCCCATGACTGCACTGGCTAATGGGCAAATCCTCGATTGTCCTCAGTTAAGCCTGTCCCCAAGAAAATACCAAAAGAGAGATAGAAGGAAAATATGTGGGTTTTTAAAGCCTTCCTCTCTCACAAACACAAACGAAGTAGACCGTAAGAATGAACAAAGTGTATCAATGGCAAAATAAATGAAAAGTAGAACCAGCTTCACTTTGCTGGACACTACATGCAGCTCAACGATGACAAGTAAGATGTTCATTCTTACTACAAGGAATGTTTTCTTAGGACAGCTGGAGGGCATGGCTCCCTGGTCGGAACATCTGGTTTGAGGCACCTAGACTCCTTGGAGCCACAGGCTAGAATCCTGGTGCAATTTACTTAACTCTTTACCCTGAGCAGAACTAAACAGGATTCCCAACCGTCCTCAGGAAATTTGGGGAAAGATGTACCCACCAGTGGCCCTGCTTGGAGATAAAAGAATTCAAATGATTAAACTTGACAATTTGGCCCCAAGTTACTTTCTTTATACTGTTTATTGCCGCTGGAATACCATATCGGTTGTATATATTGGGTCTTTTCTTTGAGGATTTCAAAGTATTTACTGGCATGGTCAGATGGCAGACATGAGCAATGTTCATGCTTTAGGGATAAGAAAAGTGAGGCACTAGAATCCCACAGTAAGGAAAAAAAAAATAGGTGGTAATGAAATCTGGTCCCTTACATCAGAATGCACAGTCATTTTCAATGACAGAGTTTTCTGACAGTGGGGACGGGGTGATGAAGGTCTGACAGATGTGCCTCTTAGACCATAAATAAAGACTTCATTACAAGGACACTGATCAATCTGAAACAGAATAAATTGACCCACTTCTTTGAGCCTTAGTTGTTTAATCCCTAAGCTGAGGTTAAGTAGTGCCCACCTGTCTAGGCCCATGTCAGGATAAAATCACACCTGAGGATGCACCGAACACATAGGGTGGTGCAGCGATGCCCCTCTCAATCCAAACCACAAGGATAGCATTATAAAGCAAGCCTCCAAGAACTTTCCATCCCCACAAAAAGAGGTATGGAAGACAGTACTTTATAAGAGCCTTGATGTCTGAGCCAAATAACCCGGACACAGCAAGACAGCAGAACTTCCTCCACCTGTGTTTTTTTTAACACAGCACATCCTCCATCCACCTACCCATTCCATTGCACGTTCCATACCTATCGAAGCACCTGCTATGGTGTAAGCACCGGGGGTACGAGATGCAACTAGTCAGATCCTCACAAGTGGTTTAAGAGGCTAGTGGAGAGCAACCAACGTGTGTACAAATTGTTACAATGCAGAAGGACGAAGGACACAACAAACCATTTCAACAAATATTTAATGACAGCCAGTGTGTGATATCATTCCTTTCATTTCTCAGAGTATTCTGTCCATATCAACTGTTCAGGAAGTTTTCTACAATCAAGTACTAATTATGATGACTGTTAGCATATAAGCTCCCTTACTTGCTACACAATTATCCTCATCCATCACCCAAGGTTGCTGAAAGGATGGAGTTATTTTATATAAAGCACTTAGCACAGTTAAAGCACTCACTAATGTTATTACTATAGTTATCATATCATAATTAGATCATCACTATACTGTCATCATTAAATGCAGGAAAATAATATGTCCCAGTGATCCTAAAAACAGGGCAAGGCCACGGAGGGTGAGAACAAGGGCAAGGTCCAGTCCATACACACAATAAAACTGTCCTTAGAGAACACAGACATGCTTAACTCACTCCACCTGCACCCCAGGCCCAAGGCAGAAGAGTCTGAGCCACAGCTGTCCTGAAAGGGAAATTAGTAAGTGCTCACCTTCAAAGCATTTCAGAGTATCTCCTAACAAATACCTCCCTAGTATACCTATTGTGTTTCTTGAAAATCTTTTAGCAGAAACTCAGATTGAAGATCTTTGGAGAAATCATACATTTGTCTAAAGCAGTGGTCTTCAACCAGAAGGATACTTTGCTCCCACCCCCCAGGAGGTACCTGCAGTGTCTGGAAACACTTTTAATCGGCACAACCAGGAAAGCGGAAGTGAGGTGAGTGAACACGCTACTGGCATATAGTGGGTAACGGCTGGTGATGCTGCTAAACATTCTACTATGCACAGAATGAACCCCGCAAAGGAAGTCCCTGATCCAAAACACCAGTGAGGCCAAAGCTGAGAAATCTTGCCCTAAGAAACCCATGCTTATTCAGACCGACTTAGTTATTTCCATTCATTACTTTTTTTCACCTAATTGCAAACTACTACGTAAATGATCAAGCTATTCCTTCCTTAAATGAGAGAAAGGATCATGACCAGCAGGGCGGTCACTCTATATGGAAGCAGAAAAATGAAATCTAAGAGATGTGAACTTTTTTTCTATTTCACATTTTATCTGAGGGCCAGCTCAATGCCTTTCCCTGAAAAAAACATTTTTTAGTGGTGTGAAGTGCATACCTATGCGATGCTTCCTAAATTCCCACTGTACAGTTAATTTCCATTGCAAATCCAGATTGCATTTTTGTCCTGCCCCTGAGGAACGCCCAAGTAGTCTTTTGAAGATTCAAGAGTTTAGCAAATAATCTAACACAATATTGTGAGCACCAATAATATATCAGACAAGCTTCTAGATGCTTGAGATAGATACATTGGTGAACAAAGCAAAGAAACCTATTATTGAGGGGCTCACATTTAATGAAGTTTTGAGTAAAATTTAAGAAATTCTTAAACTGGAATACCTCTATATAGAGTGTATTTTTCTAACCAATTTCTCTCTCTTGATTCAAAAAGGGAAATTGGTTTCAAGAGAGCTTTTACCTACATGAGAAAGTAATCTATTTCCAAGGCAACAGAGCAAAATATATTGCAGTAACAAGCCAGTCTTTTGCAGATCGTTTGTTAAGAAATTGAGGTTTGTAGTATGTAAAAAACCAATGTGAGAAAGATCCAAGCCTAGGTAGATTTCTCTGGTCCGGGTTTAAAAAAAAAATGGAGATGGACACATCTATTCTATGCCCTGCTGTGTTTTAGGGGGAAAGCTTTCACAACAAGACAACTGATTTCTTTTGGAATAGCCAGCCATGATTGTGTTAATAATAAAAGTCACTTAGGCATTTGGGGCACAGGGCTATTGACATTGCATTCTTTCTGTTTAGCTTCAGGGACAGCATTGAAACACTACTCCAATAGTCCCAGTCTTAGAAGACTAGTGACAGCTTGAATCCATCCTGGGAAGTAAGCAGACGGGGAAATGTCACCTGCCTGACAGCTACGCTGAGGATCTGCCTCCGTAAAGGTAGCAGTATCTCTGACAGGTCTTTCCGGGACCTCTGTTCCCCACAATTTTCTTATAGGTTTTTGTTCACTCAGATACTACTTCGAGTAATAGAATTATTTTCATGATTCTTCATACCCTACGTTATTTTACAAAGAGACTGTGTTAGAAACATTTTTCCTAGGCAGCACCTAGAATAATATCTGGTATCCAAAAATGTACAAAGTAAATCAATGGACTCGTACATATTTGAATGAAGTAAGGGGGTGGCAGCTCAGGAAATCCTCAGAACTCCAAGAAAATTATATATATATATAATTAGTGAGATTTTTTTTTGGACAATTACTTTAGGCAGAAATTGAAGGAAAGTGCCTCTCAACTCATGCCTCAACTTTCTTATCCTATTAATCAAAATTAAGACACTTTTCTTCCATTTGCTTCTACAAGACAAATCCTTAATGTATGTACAAATACATATTTATTTGTTGAACTCATGAGATGCATGGAATTCCATGCGGAGAAGCAGAGAGGATTCCTGCTGGAGCCTGGTGATGAGACCCTTCTCCCGGCCAACGCACATGCCCTCTGCTGCTGTTTGCTGGCTGTCTGCAGAGGTGCTTTGGAACCAGCAGCCCTGGAGAACCTGGCCTACCAGCAACAACAAGACAGTAAATGCCTTTTGGTTCTAACTTTGTCTGGGGACACAGTTCAGCAAAGAATGCCACATATTTACACTAACATTTATCCAGGATGATTTCTGTCATACAGTTCCCCTCTGTTAATTACAATATTATACTCACTTTGCATACAAAGGAAATAGAATTATGAGGCTGGTTCAAAGGCTGCTCATAAATTATTTTTTAAAGGAGATGAGGTGATGTCTTGAGCCCTCTGTCTCACAATAAGCCTCATGACAAAATCATGAATTCTAAGGTCTGTAGCCAGGAGCTCTGAATATCCCTGTGGCTATATTGAAATAAATAGCATCACTCAAGCCACACAAGTTACTAGTTCATGTTCCACTTGCAGCCTTTCCTATCAATGCAGAACATACATCAGGTGTCTTCAAGTTTGAATTTCAGGACACCTTCCCGCAAAGGATGGGAGTATGCTATGCAGATCAAGACCCTGACAAAAGGAGTCCACGTGGTGAAAGCAAACTAAATGCCGGTGCCTTCAGCAAGGTTTAAAATATGGTTCTGAGAGGTAAAGTTCAAATCTTTATCTTCTTTGAGGAAAGTTCGGGATTTAGCTTCTGCCGAATTCATCCATGGTGGTCAAAGGTCTTCAGTGAACAAAATGTTCTGAAGGAAAAAAAGCAGATCGAGGAGCTAGATCTTGAAAAGAGGAGGATTATTGGGAGGTCATAGAAAGTTGAAGAAATAATTTAAAAGATTGGGTAAGGATAGGATATAAACTTTTTTTTTCCATTCTTGTGGTTTAGGAAGTGGTTTGGGGATGGCAGTATACCATAGAAGCAATCATGAAATCTGTTTGGTGGTGCACCAACCAACATTTTTCTAATGAAATGGACAACTTTGAAAAATGGTATGCACATGTGTGGTTATGGGCCACAATATAAAATGAGCTTCTATAAAATGTTTAAAGCTCATTGACCTAGAGGAATTTTTACTGTGTGCATTATGAGGTGGAAGAAGATTTAAAATGTTTTCTTGACTCTTTTTTGGAACACTGAACATTATCACCTGCTCTGAATTAGTTCAGCACTTCTTCCCTCCAAAAGCATCAACCAGTGAGAGGGTCAGGTGCACTGCTTTGGACTAAGCAGTTGATGTAGGCAAAGAGTGTCACCCAGTGGCTGTAGCAAGCATTTTAAATTTCCTGAGCCTCAGTTTCTTCATCTGTAAAATTAGAAATACTATGGTCTACTTCATAAAGTGTCAAAGTTAGTAATGAAAGGCAAATAAAAGCATTTAGTACAGTTCCTGATGAAGGGTAAGAGGTAAATAAATGTTTCTTATCCTTCCAGATTTCATTCAGGGGAAAAGGCACCTTCTTCCATTTCCTGTTCCCCTACAAAGACACAGGGACCCCTCTCACGGAGAGCTTGGAGTTGGGATGCCTTGATATTGTTGAGTGATTCTCTGCTGTCAAGTTAATGAAGGATTATGTCCTTCCCCTCTTCCTGGCCAGCACAGTCTGCTAATGGAAAAATCAGAAAATATCTCAGAGCACTAAGTGAGGATCAGCTCTGTGTAAAAGCCATTTTCTCCAGTTTTATGAGTGAGGGGAGCTATAAATCACTCAACCCATTTGCATTTATACTGTTTTTTAAAAGGGGGTGTAATGGGGAGATGGGAAGGATACCGGACAATCAGAAATGTTACCCTAGGGCAGAAGAAAATGTTTATGAAGCAATCCCCTTGTTGGCCAGTGGCAGGATATTTGTGCCAGGAGAGTAGGGGAGCAGGGTACGAAGAGGTTACATCAAACTCTGAATCATGGGGTAAACCTTAAAATTAGAATACCTGTTCTTAGAGTTAATAACTCATCACTAGCATTACTTTTTTTTTTTAATGGAGAAAAATGCTTCCTTAAAATGGCTTAACTGTTCTGCAATGCCTGCTGCATAAAACCAGATAGAACTCTCCCAGTGTTACTGATGGACCTTTTGGCTTTTACCAGCTCCATGATATTTACTCTCTCCCTGAGCAATTTCAGATAAGCTAAGCCAGCAGCTGGGGGGACCCCAGCTGTAACGAAGCCTGATGTCCTTGCTTCATCTAAGAGAAAGCCCATGGGGCTGACTCCAAGCATCCAAATGGAGAGAAAATATTTTCCACTACCAAGGACAGATAATCTGAACTATGTTAAACCCAGTCTCTGTGGAATTCTTACTTGAACATTTCTTGCTTAGAGGTAAACCAAGGTCGCTCAAAGAATGTCGTAGAAAATTTATAGACAAGAGTCTCATTTTCAGTAATTCTTTCCCCCTAGAAATAAAGGCATATAGTTAGTACAGATAACAAAAGAGGCCTCTCACAGCAGGCTTGGCCTGGGCCGGTGGCAGTGCCAGAGTAGGACCAAAAGTGGTACTCTAGGCAGGAAGGCTTCCCAAATTGCAGTTTATCCCTCTTTCTGGGAAGCGTCAGACAAGTAAGAACAACATTGTACAGAGAATTGAAGTCAAGAGAGGGAACAGTTTTTGGAAGAGCAGATAGAGTCCAACATCAGACCTTATATTTCCAGACTCACCCACACATTGAGGGAAGTAGGACAATCATAGCCATTTCACCACTTCTGTGTGGAGGTTAATTGTTCCCTCATCTAGACCCTTCCTTCCCCTGAACCAAGTTCCTCTAATAAACATTGTATGGTACACGTGTTCACTATCTTCTCTGGGCCACTGATTAATTTTTCCTGGCCAAATTCATTTCTCTCCACTGACCTACCTATTATCTATCTATGTATCTATCTATGTATCTATGTATCTACGTATCTATTTATTTTTCAACTGGAACATATATAGTTTTTTAAAAAAAAATATTGCTGACACTAGTACAGATGTCCCCTTCCCCCCGTTTTGCTCCCCTCAACCCAGCCCCCACTCTGGCCTTCACCGCACTGTTGTCTGGGTCTATGAATTATGCATACATGTTCTTTGTCTATCTATCTATCTATCTATCTACCTACCTATCTTTATAAGTATGAATCTTTCTTACTTTCTTTCAATCTCTTGAACTTCTCTTTATGTTTCTCTTTGATCTTGGCTCTTATTCATATAATGTAGCTTGTTAGTATATGATCTAACCACTTCCACCAATTTCCTCAGCTGTAAAATGTCACAAAACACTATATTTATGGTTTCTCTTCTACTTCCCAAACCATGCTATCTGTTTTCTTTGGGAGCTACATCCTTATTTTTAATATATCTCTTTTCTTCATTCTTCATATCCAAAGATAATTCTAATGAAAATTAGATTTCTAGTATTTCTCCAAATGTTGTTGCCTCTGTCTAGAATGTCCCCTTCTCTCTCCATGGATTTGGAGACTAAAATTCAAACTTACTCCTCAAGACTCAGTGCAAGGATTACGACATTTGGAAGCTATAAATAGGAAAATTTGATTATTTCCATGTGAGGGGAAAATAAAGATATTTTTAGATATATAGAACTCAAAAGAATATTACCTACACACATTTCTGAGAAAAAAAATCCTTGAAGCAGTATGCCAAATAAGCAAAAATTGAATCTGAGCAATACTTCAGAAGGTAGAAGATATGCTTTAACCAAAGTAGTGGTAAGTTATAAACAGGTAAAACAGAGTACATCTAAATAATTCTGATGATGCCTGTATAATTAACTGCCATTATTAGACAAAGAACTATTCAAGCAGAAATGGAAATATTAAACACAATTAATAATATTAATAGTAATAATAATAATAATAAGAAGAATAGTAACCTGAAGCTAAAATTTCAGATTATTATTGGGCAACAAGCAAAGCAGGGAAGTTAAAACAGCCTAAAATCTTACTATGTTCATAAAGGGAAGGTGAATGATACTATAACTCTTCATTTTAATAGATAATTCAAAAGGGTCTTTTAAAAATTTAAGCATAATTATTACTAGAATATATAAGATGTATAGTTCACAAACCACTTGAGGAACAAAGAAGAAATAGGAGCTGTATTTAACTCACTAAGTAAGGCAAAGGGGAGTGAGAAAGGACATTAAATTTAAAAAGTACAATATATAGAAGTACAATATAATAATATGCTCTGAAAAGGACCAAACAGATCAGAAGGTATAATAAATACGAATAAGTTCAATTTATATATAAAAAATCCAGAATATTATATTAGGTTAAAAATAGCTCATTGTTATTTCCATGAGTAATATATAAAACAGAAAGACATAGAAAGATTAAAAATAAAATTTGGAAAATATACATAAGTAAAATAAAATAAAATAAATAAAACTGGAAATATTAATACTGGTTTAATATTCAGCTCAAAGAATACTTCAGGCAGCCCACATATAAAAAAATTACAAGTAGCCTACAAACTTTAAAACATCCTCAGCCTCTCACATGTTATGAAATTTAAGAGAAAGTGATAAAGAGACACTGTTTTCCACCTATCAGATTGGTGGAGGTGTTTGAGAATATTCAATGTTTACCCTAGGAAAATGGGTCCACTCAGATATTATTTTGGTGACTAGAGACTGAACCAAAATTTGCAATTTGGCAGCAGCTTCAATATTTTTTACACATAGTCTGATCTAACTGTTTTACTTCTCAGAATTTATCCTACAAATAAAATTTGTATATATAATAAAGATATACTTGCAAGGATGTTCTTCGCTGCATTTTTATGAGAGTGAAAACCGAGAAGGAATCCACATATTTATCAACAGGGGGTAAAATGGATACATTTTTCTATATCTGTGGGGGAATTTTGCACGCAGAGCCCACCTGTCCACCGCGGATGAGAATAAGTCTACCAAGACATGATCTGCTTGGGCAGGAGAGGTGGCCAATCTCTCAAAGGAGAAAGACCAAGAGTCCCTTCTTCAATGGCTTTTATTAGGTCCATTTTACACAGGAATACAGGTAAAGCTCATCAATCATTGTCAGGTGGCAAGGATCAAACAATAGATAACATTTCAAAGAACTCTGAGGGCTTAATCTGAGACAGGGTCTGTCAGCTAAGGGGTTACAAAACTTTGGGAGACAAACTCATTTCCTGCTCGGACCCTTGTCATTTAAATGAGAGCACTCTTAGCAAAGCAGGTTTACAGGACTTTAGGAATTCTTTCTTATGCCTGATCATCCGGGGAGCCCGCCCTATCCAGCACAGATCTACACTGCCCTCTGTCTTGTTTCAGGCTGAAGAGGAGCAGAGCCTGGAAAACGGCCAAGAGATAAAGAAACTTCTCCCAGACCAACTGAGGACTAAGGTCATGTCAGGATAGCCAGGGGGCAAGGGTCCATTACCCGCTTTCTGCTGCAGCCCCCCGAGTCCTTCCTTGAGGGCCTTCCACATGATCGTGCCTATCTTAGGCAACCCCTTCCTTGAGGGAATCTTACCTGTCATTGGCTAACCGACCAAGCATTGGGGGCCAGTTATGGATGAAGCAGAAGCTGTGCTCCTGCCAGGGAGATAAGCTTTGTCTCCTTAGTGTCTTACAGTCCGAAGGTCACTCACTCAGCCTTAGCCATAGGGGTTACAACTCCTGAAACCAGGCAGGGAAGTTCCCAACACATATCCCTACAATAAGATTTAGAAACTACTTCAAAAGAATGGATTATACCTTTGTGTACTGATATGGAAAATGTCTAAGACATAGACAGCAGAATGAAGATATGGATAGTAGAATGAAAACAGTTAGATTCTGTAACCATATACTTCTACTGCAATTCTATTTGCAACTTTAAGGAGAAAATACAGATTTCATCTACTATACCACTGTGAATATTTTCATCAGCTAGGGAAACAAACAGTCATAATTAATTTATTGTTCCAATCACCAAACCTTAAATGTCTGATGAACAGAAAATTCAGTATCTTCCTGCAAGACTTCTCACCTTCCTAACTTTAAATTCTGTAACAAATCTGGGTGGTCTTCCTGAAGCTCCCAGCCAATAGCAGGCAGAGTAAGAGCACCGGAAAGGCCAATCAATTCACCAGTGCCATCACTTTTGTCCCTGCCACAGGGCATTGCTCTTAGACCACGACCGCTTACAGACTGATGACACTTGTCCTCTGCTGTGTTTGTGCCGTCCCCAGTTCAGATGTCACCAAGGCTGGGGCAGCAGCTACCTTGTCCTCCAGTCTGTTAGTGCCCGTTTGCCTGCTCAGTACTCACTCCCAAGTCATAACACTTTGTAGAGCTTGAGGCAGGTTCCTGACTCAGCCAGAGCCCATCCCGGCTCCTCGGTGGAGCTCTGGTGGCTAATCCAGAGGAGCCCGCCGCCAATACCCACAAACCACCCTCTTCTCAGTGAGCACGCTCTATAGTTCTTGGTGTCTTTTGATTCCAAGAGATGTGAATAGGACAGTCTCAAGTCATTGAGTAACAACACTGGACTACAAAAAGAAAGGGGTCAGAGGTCTGGATTTTCCTCCCAAATATTAACTAATTTAATGGCAATCTCCCCCACTGTTCCATACCCTTCCACCAGGGCAACAGTTCACTTACATTTTCATAACTAATGCAGCCCACCTAATGATATTTCCTTTAATAATAGTAATGATACATTTCTCTAAAATGTTTTCATATTGTCCTTAATCTCAGATATAGAACAATTTAGAAGATATACACATATGTTCTTCATAAATATAGGTCTATTTCTTGACTCTATTTAGTTTTGCTGATTAATTTATTACTGTAACCATTTCACCTTGCTTTCATTATTATAGCTTTGTAATTTGGTGACATATGAGAGAGTACATTCATTCATATTTTTGTATTGCTTTTAAATATACTTGCCTTTTTTGTCTATTTCATCTTTTTATAGAACTTTAAAACACTGCTTGTTGAGCTTAATAAAATATCTTATTAAGGATTTTAACTTGCTGACTCATTTAATGTTTAAAATAGTTTTGCAATAATTGGCATCTTTACAATATTGAGTCATGCTGCCTGGGAACATGGCGTGTCTGTCTGTGTTTTATTCTTCAGCACAGCTTCACTGCTGTCTTCATTTAAATCTTGTGCATTTCCTGTCAGCTGTCTTATGGTTTTGCTGCTGTTATGAATGGGACTGTTTACTTCATTATATTTTCTAGTTGATTGTAAATACTGATTAGGAAAGCTATTGATCATTGCATGTTGATATATAACCAGCTGTTTTATTGTTCTCTTTTATCCAAGTAGGTTTTTAATTTGACTTTCTTGAATTTTCTCTGCAGATAAATTGTCTATCAATGGTGAAAAATTGTCTTGTTGCCATTGCCCATCGTTTTTTATTAATTTTTTTCATCTTCTGACATTGGCTATAAGTTCCAATACACCAGTAAATAATATTGGCTGTAGTGGACATTGTTGCCTTATTTCCAGGTGATTCAGTTAGAAATGTGTTTAGCGATGAATAACTCAACTAAAGTTTCTCCCCGCTCCCCCAGAAGTTAGGAGTTCCCAGTTATTAGGATGGTACAGCTGCTGAGGAAAGTGCCCACAGTAAGTCATGCTCTTTCTATCTTTCTCTGCCTCTTCCTTAGGATATTGGGTTTTCCTTAGGTTCTCTACGTGTGGGATGCAAAATGGCTTCTTCCCACAATCAAGGCAAAACTACGAGGAGCGACTAAGGACAGTCTGATGCTTCTTTCTATCAAGAAAGCAAAAGAGACTTTCTCAGAATGCACAGGAGAATCCCACATACAACTGAGTGGACAGAACTCAATCCTGTAGCCACCTACAACGACAAGAGAGAATGAGCAAACGAGCATTTAACTGGACATCTTGGTCCCAGAGAGGATGCTGACATTTTGTTAGCAAGAGATAAAGAAGGAATGGATAATGGATAGACAACCAACAAGTGTCTGCCACACTGGCTTTCTAGGGGATGTGTCTGATGTTTCAGAATTATTAGGATGTGTGCTGTAATTTGCTGACAGAGAGTTTTATCAGCCTGAAAAAAGCTCTTTTGTATTCTTAGCTTGATGAGGCCTTTTAAAATCAGAAAAAGAAAATTAAATCTTATGAAAACTCTTGGGGCATTTATTGAGAAGATAATATGTGTATTTTTTCAATTAATATGTTAATTTATAGTAACAGATTCCAGTTGTTGAATCATTCTTGCAACCCTGAGATAAACAATGCTTGGAATGTGGTTACTCTCTGATTTCGTTACTATATTTAATTTGAAAACACCATACTCATCTCAAGTTTTCTTTATGCTCTCCCTGTCCAGTTATTTTCATGAGGGTTCTGTAACCACATAGAAATGAGTTACAGAGCTTCTTGTTTTTTTCTATTTGGACAGTTCAAATAGAATCACCTGTCTCTTCAAGGTAAAGTTCATTTCACTAATGCAGCCCTGTTGCTTTATTTAGGCAACAGATCTGTGATTATGATTTCTATCTTCTCATTATTATCAATATCTTTAGGTTTTCTATCATCATTGAAACAGTGGTGATTTTTCTAGCTTATGAAGTATATGCTTATCTTCCATTTTTTTCTCTAATATATATGTTTTTTGTAAAAAACTTGATTCTCACTTTGGCAGTTTTGATGTTTTGCTCATGTTTGCATTTCTTTCCAAATACATTGTTATTTTAACATTGATTTCTCCTTCAGCATGAGTTATTTAAAACAATTTTTTAGAACAATATTCATTTGAATAGTGGGGAGAATTTCATTGTATGTTCTTTGGTTGTTGTTGTTGCTGGTGGTGGTGGTGGTACTATTCCCAATGGTGGATGTTTTGTGCTACCTAGCAAGCGCTCAGCCACCCATTTAATTTTGAATAAGCCTCTCTTGGGTGAGTCACAGTGGAAGCTCTAAAGTTGAGGGCAGCAGCAAGACTGAAGTGACAGAAAGTGTCAAATGATATCAGTGCACAAGATGACACCCAAAGTAGACCTTGGCCATGATTTCTGGTGTCTAGCCTGGCCTCATTGCATTTGCCTAGTTCTCCTGCCTCCAATCAACTCTATAGACTTATTATCCTTCCAATAAATTTATTTTCTGCTTAAAAGAGTCATAGTAAGCTCTACTACTTACAACCTAGAAGTGCTTTTGTTTGTAATTTATGATTTTCTACTTTAGAGCTAAAATTGTTCTCCATAAATATTCTGTTTGTGGAAATTTATGGAGTATTTTTCCTTCAGGCCCAAAACATACATTATTAGTAGTCCATTTTTACTAATTCCCAGTTTATTAAATGTAACATTTTGGGTATCAAAGCTGTTTCTTACATAATTCAAGCTTTTTTTTCTCTTTATCTCATTCATTAGCTTCTGAGATTAGTGGCTTCAAGTCTCACATTGTTGTTACAAATCTGGTCAGGTCATGGCCATTGCATTGGTGGACTCCCAAGTGTTAGAATCTGTATGCGTTTCTCTTGGGCCAATTTCTCCAGAGAAGAATCTTCGGATCTTTTGCCAAGACAGATACAAGGCTGGCTGCCAACATGCTAGCTGAAGATTATCAAAGGAGAGCCAAGAATATCCCCACCAGATATGTATTTTCTCTTAAAATACATTCTTCTCAACAACTCTGTAGACAATGCTTAGCCTTTGCCTAAGACACAATATCCCAGCTTCTCCACAGAAATAACCCTGTGTCCTTACAAGTGTTAGGGGAGGTGGATAGCATTTGTTGGGGGCAGCAGGATGGAGTGCTGGGGCTTAATTAATCATTACACAGATATACAAACCCCTGATTTCATTAATGTTCCTTGTTCCTTCCTGCCCGGGTAACCTATTGCCTTTCCAGTGTTCTGGGATTCAAATGACCTTGCTTCTCATTTGCATTTTTTAAAGCCCTTAGGTGTTAGCTTTCCCCAAAATGCTAAACAGGACCCATTCACCCACCTGCTTGCCTTTGTTCTAAATCTGCTGACAACTCAGGTCCACCTTCTTCTCCTCAGCCCTGCTTGTCTTTGTGGAGATTTCATGTTGCTTTGATTTCGTTCCCTCTAATGATAGAAGTGGTATCATCTTTCCTTTCCATTTTTTTTTACTCTGTTCTCATTTATATAGCTTTTCCCTTTAGGTCAGGCAAGTCTAGGAATGGGCTGAGAAAGAGAAGGGCCTGGGCATAAAATATACATAGGCACTTGCTCCCAAGTACGGACCTTGCATTTGCATGGTTCTGATAACAGATGGATGCTTCCTCTAGTGTTGCTTCATGCTAGTCCTCTCTTGCTTCTCCTCAGCCCTGACTCTGCTGAAAGCGTTTCCTTGCTGCACTGCATTCAAAGGATAGAACTCAAACAGAAAGTCATAGCATCATCAGCCTCCAGAGTCAGTGGATACAATTTGCAAATCCCAGAGTGACTGGAAATTAATGGAGGAAGTCTCAGAAAGAAAGGAGTCACAGAGGGGGAGCTGCAAAATTTGTGAATACTCTTTTCCCAAGTTCTTTGATGATTTCTGAACAATATATGCATGTGGCTCCAAGAAGACTAGTATGGGCTTGCTCAACATCCCTCAGAGGATAAAAGAATCCAAATCCTTTATAATGTTCTACAGTGTAGGACCAGATATAACCTACAAGGTGTAGATAAAATATGTTTAGATCTGCAAAGAAGCCTTACAGTATGACCTATGATAAAGAAAAAAAGTTAATAGTAACAAAACTTCAAATGTCTCAGATTGAATTAACAAACGAGGACTTTAATGTAGCAATAATGTGTTAATCTATAGAAAAATAGATTTATTGGCAAAAAGTTGGGAAATGTTAGGAGATAGATAGACAGAATTTCATGTATTGCAACTGTATTTCATATATTGAAACTATAAATAAGAACCAGTGTAAATCCTAAATCTAAAAAGTACAATAACTGAAATAAAATATTTGTTGGATGGTAGTAACACCAAATTGGACATAATAGGAGAGAAGACCAGTGAACTGAAGTCAATGAAAATTAACAAATTAAAGCATAGTTAAATTAGCTAATACATGCATAACTCTAATCTCAGGAGAGGAGGAAGGTAATGGGGAAGAAAAAAATACTTGAAGATATGTTGACTGAATTGTTCCCCCAAATGATCAAAAACAGCATCATACAGATACAGGAAGATCAAGCAGGATATACACACTTATCGAAAAATAAACAAACAAACAAACAACACTGTTGAACTGTTAAAGTTCCAAAATTAAGAGAAAGTCTTAATAGAAATATAGGAAAGGAGGCATATAAGAAACACTGATAACACTTCAGATGACTTCCCAGAAACTAAGAGGCCATAAAACAATGGGATAATATTTTTAAAGGGATAAATTAGAGAACTGTCAATCTAGAATTCTCCATCCAGGTTAAAAACAATCAAGAATGAAGGCAAAACAAAATCATTTTCAGATAAACAAAGGCTTGGAGAATTTGTTTTTTACAACTCTACACCTGAAAAATGCCAAAGGAAGATTTTCAGACAAAGGAGAAATCATATTGGATGGACATTTAAATCTGTAGGAGGAAGTAAAGAGCAGTAGAAAAGCTAAAATGTGGGGAAAAAACAAAGGCTAGATTTTTCTTTTCTTATATTCTTTAAAAGCCAATCAACTTCAAAGCAAAAAATAATCATAATATACTATAGGGTTTATTATAGATAGAAGTCAAGTATATAGCAACAATGGCATGAAAGATGAGAATAAATCTATGGGCTGCCCCAAATATCTGAGAGAGAGGACTATTCTTTCTGAACAGGCAATAGACTGACCAACTGGCCCCCAATCTAGCATCTTTGTGGGTTGGACTATATAATTTGAACATGAACTTAGACTTTAAGTGTGTGTGTGTATGTGTGTGTGTGTGTGTGTGTGTGTGTGTGAGAGAGAGAGAGAGAGAGAGAGAGAGAGAGAGAGAGAGAGAGAGAGACCTGAATCTGCCCATCCGCCCTTCTAGGGAGCCCTCCAAGGGATCCCTAGATTCCTGTGTGGAAAATGGAGATTCAAAGAGAGCTGCACATCAGACAAACCAATCAACCAACCAGTTACCTTTTATGACTTTTCTACCTCCTCCCCATATAGCACACATTTATGAAACTTTACACTTAATTCCATAGTTTCATAAACCCCTAATATTCATCCATGGCTCCCCAGATGTATATTTTTAAATTAGAAAAAAAACTAAGTTTCTTCCTCTTCTAATATCTGGAATCTGTACCTATCTTTGCATATACTCTTTGAAGTAGGGGAGTTATGTTTTTTATTGGAGAAAATGAGCACACAAAGACAAAAAAGCTCTGTTCAACCCCACGGAGCAGTGGAGACCATTTCTAGTGGTAGGTGTTTCCCAGGTTTATTAGACAATGGCATTCACTTTCACTGCTTGAAATAACTCTGGCACTTCTGGAATAAGAGAAAATAAATGGGGATATACATTGGACAGAATTTACCCAACTAGAATTCAGCCAGAGTAATGAATTGATTATCCAATAAAAGTCCCAGGTGACTGTCAAGGTTTTTTCCAAGTAGACCAACAACTCCAGTCACCGGAGCCATCACTGGAGTGCCCCGCCTCTCTCCCTACACGACCCTGCACATTTGATCAGCACTGGTGTGTTCCAAGGTCAATATTCTCCTCAGGCATTGACTATATTTCATCTGAAGGATTTCAAATGCAACAAAAGTTAATCCACTGCAAGATGAAAGAGCTGCTTAACAGCTGTGATAAAGGAAATTAAAACAATTGGACATTCTTTCTATCGGGAATTAAACTATTTTCACTAGGACCCACACATACCAGTGCACTGGAAGAGCTGGCAACAAACAAATCAAAATGAATGATGACAAAGCAAACTTATTCTTACATTTGGAACTTATAAAACAGGCAAAATACTTTCAGAAAGAAGCAAATTTTCACTTTTAAAAGTCTTACTTCTCTCTTGAAGGAGATTCATTCTAAAAAATGCCTATAAACTCCTCAGTAGATTTTTTTCATAGAAACACAATAATTTTATTATGTCAACAATATCAATTCTTATAGATTTATTAGAATTTTTAATAAAATGTAGTCAAAAGTCAAAATTAAAGTTGTGGAATAAGAGTCATTATAGCTCATTAGATTATATGTATGTATTAGGCAGGGGCCTAGCTCACTAAAAATGATAATTAAGGACAATTTAATAAAGGGGCTATTTACAACATATATTAGGGTTCTTTAGAGAAACTGAACTAACAAGACGAGTGCATATGGAAATAAATATATTTATAATGAATTATCATGTGATTATGGAGGCTGAAAATTCTAAAGATCAGTACTCAGCAAGCTGGAGACCCAAGAGAGCCAAGGTGTAGTTCCAGTCTTAGTCCAAAGTCCTGAGAATCAGCAGGGCCAATGGTATAAATTCCAGTCTAAAATCAGAAGGAATCTTAGAAGAGTTCATATTTCAGTACCAGTCTAAAGGCCATAAAGGGCTGAAGTCTCAGCTCAAGTAGTCAGGCAAGAGTAGTTCCCGGCTATTCAGCCTTTTTATTCTACCCAGACCTTCAAGCTGATTGGATAAGACCCACCTGTGTCAGGAAGAACACTCTGCTTCTCTCAGTCTACTGATTCAAATGTTAACCTCATCCAAAAACATTCTCTCACACATACCCGGAATGTCTGATGAGATGCTTGGGCACTCCATAGATCAGTCCAGTTGACACATTAAATTCAGCCATCCTACAGGTGTTGACTGAATTTAAACCAAGTGTTTGGGGCTAAAAACAGTATCCCCATCATGAGTTTGCAATAGTCAAGAGCCATCACAACCCCTATACTTGGAGGAGGGAGTTGTTGGCACAACCCAGAGAGTACAGAGGTCGCCCAAGGACTGAAACCTTTGGCAGGGAGGAGGGAGTGGAATAAATGCCAGAGAGATCACCTCCCCAATTGTGGAACAGGATGGGAAAGAGTGGCTATAAAACATGGACAAGATTTTAAAAAGATCCAGTAAAGCATTATCTTGAAAATCAAGGGAAGCAATGAAAGTTATAAAATCATGGCTTAAAGATATAGCCATGCACACATACTTAATTCACTTGGTAGCTTGTAAGGTCTGTGAATCGTATCAACATAGCTGCTATAATAAAACAAAATGCAGATACAGATGCCCTACCCACACCTATCAAATAAAAACCCCTGAGGCCTAACATGAGCCATGAGTACATGTTTAAGTTTCTACAGGTGATTATTTTCCACACGCCCAACTTAGGACACTGCCTTCAAGCATGCTTATATTCATCTTTTATTTAGTTATCTAGTTTCCAAAATAACTTGTAGGAATTGTTTTTCTCAGTGTAATAATTTGTCAAGATAAAGTATTTATATGATACTAAAAACTCATTTGACTTTTACTGTCACTGAAGTGGCTACGTTTGAGTACTGATGTGTTATCCTGTAGGTACAAACAGATCTAGTTAATATCAGCCTAAAGCACATGATGGTAGAAACAGCACATCTACATCCTTTCTCCATTGTAACAATGTTCCCAGAACAACAGGGAAGAACTTCCCTAGATTAGAAAACCAGGGTCAGAAATCAATGGTTATAGTCAGTGAAAATTTCTCAATCCCATCTTCTATATTAGAGTTTTGTAGCCTAAAATAACACCTCTGGATCTTGTTTTCATTATTAAAGCCTACAAAAGGCTGTAATTTCATCCCAGACCTTTTAAGAAGTGAGACATGTCAAGGACACGCTCTGCATACATGGGACAGTGAGAGTCATAATGGGCAAACAGAAAAGCCATTTAATATGCAGACACAGGATGGGCGCTTTGTAGACATCATTCCACAAAATCGTGGCAACTATTCTATATAATAGGCACCCCTGGGATTATTTTTAAGATGATAAATTTGGGAGTCAAAGAGGTTATGTAATTTGCCTGAGGTCATGTAGTTATTGAGCCCCACAGTTTTTATTTCTCCGAAGACTGTAGTCTCTTGGCTATCTCATACCACCACCTATGAAGTTGGAAGACTGGAAAGAAGGCTTCACCAGCCACCAAGAGAGCAGTTAGGGTCTGGGAACAAGTTTTTGACATTTCTGCAACAATTACATTTGTCTTACAATATCTGTAAGTGGTGATAGACAGGGAAGGTCTGTGTTTGAGGCACAATTAATTTCAAATAGATTTAATGAGTTACTCATACAGGGGAGCACACAGTCACAGGACAGAAAAATCTGTCCTGGGATTATGCCCCAGATTATCCCTGCAGCTGAAAAGGTCAAGGAGATTCCAACCGCCCCCAAGAATGTCAGATCCTTGCAACATGGCAGGGTCAATAAATGACAGGCAAGATAATGAAAGGATAAATGAGCAAAAAACACATTTCAGAGCAAGTCTTTGCATATTTACATAATACCAGTAGTTCTTTTACATGCACTCTTATTTGTCATTTTTTGTCATTATTAAGAAGTAAGTGACCACTCTGAAGAACACACTGATTATTGCCTCCTGGAAATCCTTCAGCCCCTGCACTTATAGTCAAATGGAGGTTTGTAATATTTTTCTTGAAAAATGGTAAATGGTGCAAGAAAGATAAGGAATCCAAAAAGATAAATTTGGTCTAAATCTTGGTTCTCCCACTTACTTGCTGTGTAATCTTAAAAAAAAAATCACTCGATCATTCTGACCTTGAGTTTTTTTCATTTGAAAGACAGTTATAGTCACAAAACTAACACATATACTGTGTATCATGTGCCAGGAACTCTCTTAGGTGCTTTTAATGCATTAATTCATGTAATGTTCATAATAATAACCTTACAAAGTTGATACATTATTATTCTTATAAGTGACAGAGTCAGGGGTAAAACTAGGCAGTCTCTTCCAAAACCCAGTTCTTAACTACTCTCCTACACTGACTGTCTACATTCCTATACAACTTGGTTAGTGTAATTATTAGGTAAGATAATATGTTTAAATGCTTAAAAATAATTTAAAAGGTGAGCTCCTTTTGGTACAAGAGTCTTGGTTTGTCTTCCCTGCTGCAGCCCACTTCATCCAATCTTGAAAAAAGGAGTAGACTTGCTGGGGGTTGATGAATTTCAAGGTTAATCATTGGCTTTCAATTCCTAAAAGTAGGACCAGAGCATGTGTGTGTATGTGTGGTAGGGGGTGGTGGTATATAAATAAGCCTATTTTAGAGGGAAATCAGTCTTTTCCTTGCTGGTCAGCATAGTCTGAGGTAGTCTTTTCTTTCATCAAAGAAGTTGAATGAAGAAAATAAGTTTGCACGTTACTATTGTATACATATCTCATGACACATAAACCTGTGGCTTATGACATGTCAAATGTGCTGAAATTACAGCAAAATCATAAATATATATATACTGCATATATATACTATAGGACAGTGTGTAGTGTGTATGAATGTATATATACCAGTATAATCAAATATACCTACGCATATAAACATTGCTTCATATAGTGGATAGGTACCATAAATACACGTATCAAAATGTTAACAGTAATTATTTCTCAAATTTGGGTAACAAATAATTTTAGTTTTTTTAATGTTTTACTGTATTTTCCAAATTCTCTAAAGTAAATATGTGTCACCTTCAAATAAATAGAAGTTATAAATAAAAAGGATTTGAATTTTCAAAGAAAAAATTGTTTTGATATGACACTACTCAAACTTTAGCCTTTTCTGCAGGATTGTCAGTTTTTATTTTGTTTCTTCTTTCAACTTCCCAATGTGCTCTCAAGACCATGCCCAAGTCACCTAAGACAAATTTCAAACATTGAGCCATTCTCAAATAATTCAGGTTTGCCCATGTTCCTCAGAAAACAGTCCTACCATAGATACGAATGTGTTCATGCTTGTTCAGGTCTCCAGCCATTCTTAACTGATTTTTAGACTCCAAATAAATTGTTCATTGTGATATTGTAATTGACATGAAATAAGCTATAGCTGCAGCATCTACTCTGTCAAATCCGAATTGAGTCATTTATTCTCATTTGTATGTGGAGCTAGGAGCAGGAAGATCTTTTGGGTAAGTTAGGAGGATTTACATTGGGAAAAGGGGGAGAATGTGCAAAGGCAGCCTTGGTAGGAAAGCTAGAATCTTGCTTTTTTAGATTTAAATACACATACTTACAGGCATATTATCATATGTGACTGATCAAGAAAACAGAAGTAATTATCCCTTCTAAGAGAATGCATAAAAATAATGAAAAAAATTGAGCTTGAATCCTGGTCTGCAATCATAGGCAGCAAAGATTCAGATGTATGTGTGTATAAAATGTGGATTTTCCTATAAGCGGGGCAATATAGGCTATGAGAGTGTCACTGGGCACTTGTCCCTAGGAAGTCACAAAGAGTGAAAAGCAGCTCTGTTTCTGCTGGAAGAGAAAAAAAAATAGACGGCTATTAGCCAGGGAACTAGGCCAGACTGTGGATATTAAACCCAAAAAAAGCACAAACACATGTCACCCTGAAAATAGTACTGGCTGGACAAATGGTGGACTGGAAGAGCCTGTCGAGAAAGAAATCACTAAGGACATTTTAATTCCCTTCAACCATTTGACTTCTGCCATCATTGTAAAAACAACAACAAAGGGGATAGCGCCTGTGCAAAGAAGGGTGTCCTGGATGAAAGGGGTGCTACTGAACGCACAGTGGCTTAATCATTATTCTCTCATAGGCCCAGGGAGGTACCCCAGCCCCCTAATCCTCTAGTTCAAGATTTTCATGAGAGAAAGACCCCTTGGACTGCTCAGTTGCGAACATAAACAGAAGCCCCTGTCTATTCTTCTGTGGGCAATGCAGTGACACAGAAACCTAAACTGCCTCTCAGTTGGATTTAGGAGGTCCTGAGTTCTGGCCCATGGAGCCCAATGAACGGTCCCACTTTTAACAGTCCTCTGTGCCCATTTAATCAGCTTGCTACTGTCACTCTTTCCTCCACATCCTCTACTGAGGCTGAGGACTTGTGACCCTGAAACCTTGAGGAGGCATGGCTTCAGTGAGAGAAGAAACAGACCAGGTGGACCCTAGGCTCCATGGAGTGTGTCGTTGGCCAGATGGTTCCTGACAAGTGTTTTATAAATAATCTCTAATGTGAGGAAGAAGAAGATGCACATTTTATGTCAGCTTTTTATTAGGCTGTGAAGTGCCTATCAAGAAGACATGAAGCTTTTAATTCAAAGTAAATGAAAACTCATCTCCAAAGCAATGGAGGAGAGTAATAAAATGCAAAATTCCTGGATCACTCTAAGCTTTCATTTAGCCTGTTCTTTTTATTCAGACATTCCTAAAGAAATTTTCCCCCAAATCGAATTTTCACTTGGGGAGAGAGTAGAGTACACTGGGAAGTACTCCTATTTAGGGGGAAAGAGTCATTTTAAGTAATCACATAGCATTACAAAGATAAGTGATGCATTCGCCAGCAACAGATAAGCACATCCCAGGGAACAAAGCAGAACTGGCCATTTCCTTGGGATTATTCAGAGCATTGAGCACCGCTGTGCTTATGTGACCCGTAGTGTGGGCTGCCATTTGAAGGCATGTCATATCCATATGGAATCGGGCAGGGAGGTATGACTTCTTCTTCAATTCTTCTTCTAGTAGTCATGCTAGTGAGCTGCATTTTGACCTTCTGTGACATTTTATTACATTTACAAGCATTATGTTCTCACAAGGGATGCTGGATTAGACAGTTTAGTTTAAATCCATAAAAAGCCATTTTTACATTTTTCTTTTCCTTTTTTTATTGTTGTTTTATTATAGCTGTCCCAATTTTCCCCCATTGTGCTCCCCTACCCCGTCAACCCCCTCATTCCCACAGTTAACGCCCACCCTGTTGCCCATGTCCCTGGGTCCTTTATTCCTCTTCCTTGACTAGAGATGCACCATATACATGAAAGGGAGTTGGTGCTTTCAACACTACTTGCAGCTGTTGATTGTTTTTCAATGGCATGCCTGCTGTACTGCCCCAAATTTTTGGAATTCACCTTATATTAAGCAGTTCTCAGAATGTTAATCTTTCCAGCCAGCTTTGGAAAATTCATGTCTTCAAATCCTTGCCTCACTCTCATGCATATATGCCTTTCTCTGGGCAGTTGTCACTCGCAGAGCTAATTTGAAGCAACAGATCTCTCTCTGCTTATAGTCTTTCTCTTTCCCACTGGTGACTCCCCTGAAGAGGGGCACCATGACAAAACATGACACTGTGCCTGACTCCTAATTGCTATCATTGCTTAAGGGCTGGTTTGACCTTTTAAATCATGGCCTGTGTCCTGTAGCCTGATCCCATCAACTGATCAAAATTCATTAACTCAGAAGGAAGTATCTGCCCAGAACTCTAGAATCCCATCTTTCCATGGCTTTCAAGACTATCCAAAGGCCAACAAATTGCCTAGTGTATAACTCCCACCTTGAACTCAGCTGAAAGCTCCAGGCATACAATCTACAACCTCACTTGGAAGTCTTGGAAGCTCAAACTCAATGTGACTAAAGCTGAGCTGTAACTACCCCCTCAAACCTGCCTCCTTCAGTGTAACTGTACCAGTAAATGGCTTCCGCATAAACCCAGCCCATGTTCAAGCTGGAGACCTGAGACTCACATTTGACTACTCCCTCTTCCTCTCTTCTCACATCCAGTTAAGAACCAAGTCATATGGATCCTGACTTCAAATACAACTCAAAAGTATACACTGCTCTTCACCACCTCAGTCACAAAAGCATTCTAACTAGCCTCCTTGCTTATGTGGTTTGCTCCTCAATAGGTTTCCACACAGCAAGCAAAGTGATGTTCATAAACACAATCTGATCAGGTATTCCCTTGATTAAACCCTTCCATTGGTTACTACTGTGCAATATCTGGGAACTGATTATTTCTCTTCACAGGGCACAGTTCTCTCTCATAGTCACTACATCCTGCCATATTGGCCTTGTCTCAGCTTCTCAAATGCACCAGCTGTTTCCCCACTTCAGGGACTTTGCATGTGAGACTACGGTTGACAGAACACTCATCTAAGCACTCAACAGCTAGTCAACTCCTACTTGCTCTTTATGTTCCAGTTCAAATGTCCTTTCTTAAAGTGTCTTCCTCTAGTGCACTAATAGAAACTAACACTCATCACAGTCTTTACCTTCATATTTACTTATGTGAACCTTTGTTGAGTGATTCCTCTTCCAAACTGTGTTCTGGGAGTCAGGATCCATGTCTATTTTGCCATTCATCTTAACCCATTACTGGAGCATTGGAGGTGCCCAAACACTATTTTAAAGCATCTTCTACAAAAGGTTAACTCATTAAAGAATTACAAAGTTAAATAGACTGCAGGGAATTAGCACATAGACAACCTGTGTGGCTCTCACACAAGGGGAAAAAAGCCCTTCTCACCCATCCTTCCAAGCTCTGCAGGCCCAGGGCACAGCAAGATTCTTGATGACTTGTACAAACTCAGCTCAGCAGTGCCAGACCTTCCTCTTCCCTTGGCCCCACACTCGAATAATATGAACATTTTCTTATTAAAAAGGAAAAGAGCATCTAAGGTATTTTATTCTGAGTATTTGTTCAGCGAAGAGAAGTTTACACAGCTTGTGGAGAATTATTCAGCAGGAAATTAAACCTCCGTAATTCTGAATTTTCACTTTGCTTTCAATTGGCAGAGCTTCCTGGCAAAGCACTCTGCCCTCTAGAACATTCGTAATACCACATCCGCCACCAAAATGTGCTTTCTGAGCCAAATCACAAAATAGGTTAAACAGGATAACTCTCTGAAGGTCTGAGATGTGAGGTGGCAGGCAGGTTACGAACACACCAACAGGGCTTTCAGATATGGCCAGCAATTAATACCTAAGTTTTCTGCAGTAACTTGAAGCTCACAAATACATAAGATGATGGATTAACAGAAAAAGTGCTCCTATTTTATCTATGTGAACATAATATCGGCCTGAGCCGCCCAACAATTTCATGAGACTGGTCTGGTGAGACAATCGGGCAGCTCGAAGAGGTTTAAATGACTGGCCCACAGTCTCACAAATGCAGAACTCAAAATTAAAGCTTTTAACAATTTTTTTTTATTATTTCATGATTCTTCTCTTTTCACCAGGAATCTGACTACTTGGCTCTTTCATTTCGAGAAGAATTGACTTCACCGGGAACAAACACCTGCCATGGAGAGAGGGCTTGTACGTTAAACAAGCAAACAACTTGATTCTTGTAAACTGAGGAAAGCCAAACTGCTTTTAATTTTTTTTACTTTGCTTTATTGCTTGAACAAAGAAAAAGCAATAAAAAAAATCTCAACTAGACTAAAAGACTTTAGAGGGCTTTTGTGCAGGAAATAATGGGATAATGGTTCACCTTTTTAAAATTGTAGGTAAGATACCATAGTTTGTCACCATTATTTTATGCATTTAGAAATAAGAAAATACTGTGACAATTAAATCAGGACAAACCAATGGTAAAATGATAATCTCAAATTTAAAAAAATTCTAAATGTCCCTTTAGAATCTATGAAATATAGAAGAAAATTTAGGTCAGCATGATAGGGAAATTATTGTCCCTCAGATATCTCTTTACAAATTCATTTTTTTTCTTTCTGTTCCTTATGCTAAAATCATAATTATCATCCTTTAGACCAGGCATATTTTGCCTGGTCTATTGTTATGCGAAACCTATCGCTTTTCCCATCTCATTTCTCCTCCCTCCAGTCCATCTTCTGTATTGCTATCAGTATCCTCTAAAATACAGCTCTGGTGATGGCTTCCACAGATTAAAGACTTCTGTTCATTCCCTACCTACAGGATTAAATCCAAACCCCTTAAGTGAGCATCCAAGGCACTTTAATATCTGTCCAACTACTACCTTCATAGCTTTCTCTACTCATAGCTCTCATGTGCTTACCCACATACTTAGCTTCTCACCATTCTCTAAGCATACCACACATCTAGAGGTGAACATTCTCAGTTAACACCACACATCTAGAGGTGAACAGTCTCCATTTTCACCACAGATATAGAGCTCAGCATTGTTTTCTCTCTCAGGGAAGACATTAATCTCCTTCTTTGTTGGTAAACTCTTGTACACACTTCAAGACTCAGATTATGTGGAATGAATGTCCTTTATAAAACAGTCTCCATCCACTTCCAGGTAGCTAGGAGAGCTACACAAGAGAACTGATCATCATTTATCCTACACTACTTCTTTTACAGATGAGGAAAAAAGGTCCAAATAGTAAAGTATTTTGCCCAACACTATACAACAGGTTAATTACAACATTAGCCTAGGCATTTACGGTTTTTCACTCCGTTACCTGTTCCTGGACTTCCATGGGCAGAGACGAAAGAACAGAGTGAAAGTACAGCGAACACCATGCCTAGTCAGCAGCTCTCCATGGCTCACCTCCAGCAGGTTTATCTGGAACTGCCCAGAGCACCAGGAGGCAAAAGGATATTCTGAGAAGTCATTACAAGCAGATTTGCATCTCTGTGCCCTTGCTTGGGCTACTTCACCCCTCACAGAATGATGCTTACCTCACAAAACTTTATGCGAATTAAATGAAATTTATGTCTTTCAAATGCTTAGCACAATTAAGGCTCAATAAATTTCAGCTCTTTTATCCATTTCCTACTAGGTGAGGCCTAAGTAAGGTTGCAGGTTAAATCTATTGTTAAACTACCAATGTAGTTAAGAATATTTTATTTAATACATCTGAAAAAAACACACAGCTTTGGTATAAATTCTCCAGTGAAGGTAATGCTACCCTATTTATATAACACACTCACACATGTGCTCATTTTAAGAATGGGGTGGGTGGCACTGCCACCAAATGTCATTGCTTTTAGTTTTTGACCCCCAGCTGAAAATGGATCAATTAGGCAAATAGAAGGAAGCAAACAAATCTGCAACTATAAATATCAACACACACCCAGAAATAGGGAGAGAGATCAAAGGCCGATTATAGCTACCCAGGAGAGACACCAAGGAGATTCACGTTGGGGCAGCAAGATCAAGGCACCCAGAAGACCTTTTCAGGACTTCCAACCATATCTGGAAAGAAATCAAAGGCCGACTCCTTGGCTATTGCATTTCAAAATAAATAAAGACTCTTCTACTTCCTTCACAACAGCCCAGCCAAGCTAAATTTATGCTCTAGAATATTACTCTGGGAGCTATCCCTGGAAGAAATCATTTTAACCCCAATACTCTTCTTTGTTTTGAATCCAAGCCTTCTGCTTTGCCCACATAGCCATTAGCAGACAAATTAGAAAAGCATCCAATCAAAAAAATTTATTGAGCAAAATGATGCAAAGTGTTATATTAGGGAAAGTGCCAGTCCCAAGAAATTATTGAAACATCCCTCTTAAAGTATTCTAAACTTCCTCTATTATTAGTTCCTCCTTCAGGCTTAAGCACTGCCCTTTTTTCTTCTTTGAAGGCCCTCTTTGCTGTCAGAAATTCTCAGTGTGAGGTTAAAATATTGGACTGACAACCTTGTTCCAGAGATGAAGAAATGCTGGCACCTGAGAACATGAGACTGGGAAGAAGTCACAGGCATACAGAAACTGAAGGGGAAAGAGAGGGAAGAAGACCAGCCAAGCAGCAAGACATCATATGGTGGTGCAGTTATGTATTGTGTGATATAGAGCCAAATTAAAATTCGATTTTATCTATATTCTAACTTCTATCAATTCATGGTGGCTTTCTGGATCTCTGTGCAAAGGACTGGTACCCCATTCCTGGACAAGAGAGGAGGGCTGGAGTTTTGGTACGCGTAATGAGTCCTTTCTAACCTTGCTGTAGGTGAAGAGCACAGCATTTGGAGCCAGAGTATCTGGCTTTGCATCGGAGCTGGGCCACTTACCAACTCTGTGATCCTATGCACCTCACTGCATCTCTATGACATCCAGTTTCTTTGTACATGAAACAAAACAATAAGACTATTACACCTGGTACGGGTACAGTTGCAAAATATTTAGCCTCTAACTAAATTGAGTACAATCATTTATTATCAGGTACAAAGAGGCTTACAAAAGCATAGAAAAGCTGGAAGAGGCAGCTCTAGGCCAACTTCCTGGAGCACGTTCTAATTCCTAGTATCCCAATGCCCCTGCCACCATGACCAGGGAGCTATCTCACCAGTAAAAGAAGGTGTCACGTGACAAAGCCACCCACTAAAACTCCCTCAGACCTGGGCCACAGCACTATTCTGCATAATGAGGGTCTACTATCCACCCTAACCCCTACTTTACTCAGTTCTGAGGGAAAACCTCCCAGGAATACCTCTGGTTGCTAGAACCAGAATCACACACAGCTCTCTAGCTACAGGGAGCATCAGACACAGAGACTTTGGACTCACGGCACATCCAGTTCAGGAGGGCACCGTTGGCCACGCTCTCTGGGGCACCAGCCATGCACCCCTTCAGCGGTGGCACCACAGGACTCCAGCTGTGGAGAATTTTAGCTGCTAGCTGACATCTCTCAGCTAAATATTTCTCAGGAATTCCCATCAGGTAAAGAGGGCTGCCTACGCAAGTTCGGGCCCACACCCAGGGCACTCCGTATCTACTTACTAACTCACCTGAGGGCCTGAAGAAGCAGAATTTTGCCTCAAGGCAGGCTATCTCTGAAGCCCTACTCAGCTTCAGGGGACCACCTGGAACTGACTGAGCCTGTTGTCCCTGCCTCACCATTCAATTCCGTTCTCTGCCCAATCCTATGCCCTCTATTCCCCACAGCTATTGATCCCATGGTCCCTCTCCAATCTAAACATCCACGTGCAGGTACGTGTTCACTCAGAATCTGCTCCCTGAAGAAACTGACCTAAGACAGGCACATCAGAAGAAGGTGGAATAAAGGTTGAGTCAGCCAACACTCAATGTTCTCCACAGCTTTGAGTATGGAGCAATATAATTCACATGAGAAAAATCCCTAGGATCCCCAGCGGGAGCCAATATATCTTTGCTTAACAATAATATAATACAGCTGACATTAACTGAGCATTACTATGTCTCCAGATGCTCTTCTAAGTTAGTCATATAAACTAACTAACTGAATCTTTATTATAAGCCCATGAGGTACATACTATCATTATTCATTTTACAAATAAGGTAAATAAGGTACAAAGAAGTTAATTTCAATGTTAGACTGTAAGCAGAAGAGAGAGGATTTTAACCCATGTACACTAATTCTAGAGTCTAGTCTTGCCCACTTTTCTGTCTCAATATTAAATTTGCAGCCAATGAAATCCATCTCACACACATACAAAAGTCTCTGTTTTGACATTTCAAAAATGTGATGGGGTTAGGAAAAAGGAAGTGAGGGATCTTTATTATGGCCTGTGGTACACTAAATAATGGCACCTTTAAAATGTCCAAGTCTGAATCCCCAGACCTGTCATTGTTATGTTACCTGGCCAGAGACTTTGCAGGTGTGGTTCAGGGTATCAAGGTGGGGAATCTCTCCTGGATTATCCAAGTGGGCCTTGGATGGAATCACAGGTATCCTTAAAAGAGAGGGAGAGAGAGAGACATTCCTACAGAAAAGACAAAGGTGGCGTGGCAATGGAAGCAGAGAGTGGAATGATGCAGCCGTGGGCAGCGGACCACAGCAGCCACCGGAACCTGGATGAAGCAGAGAAAGGGCTCCCCATCGGAGCCTTTGGGGAGGAACAAGCCCTGCGGACACCTTGATTTTAGCCCCATGAGTCTCATTTCAGACTATTCTTGGTCTTTTAGAGGATAGGTATATTTGTTTTGAGTCAGTAAATTTATGGTAACTTGTTTCAATATTAACAAGAAATTAATACAAGGCCATAGAAAATTATAACATTGTTAGTATCACATGGATTATATGGAGAACTCAGTATTATACATCCATTGGAGAATTAAGAGTTAGTTCCGCTGATCAACTGCAGGTTAACAGGAAGAATCTAACAAACTCTGGGCTTGGACTCCCTACCACCGTCTACTTCATCTACATGAGACAATAACTAGGTGGGAAATGAGATTAAGGGATTTAATAAATGTGCACTTTGTTATCAGTATTAATAGGTGAATTTTCTCTTCTCCAGATGTAATTTCTGGACATTATAAATTGCATATAGTTCAGGCCAACTAGTACATGATGCATGATAAGATCCATACTTGAATTTCAGAGTGGCGTTCTCTGTGTTTCACCTAACAGGCAGCCTTCTACACCATCAAAACAGGAAGTAAATAAATAAATAAATAAATAAATAAATAAATAAATAAATAACAAAACAGGCAGCAGAACTGAGACCCAGATGACACAGACAAGACCAGCTCCCATGTGATAACCAGCTCTTGGGTGGTGGGAGCCAGTGAAGGAAGGCCTGTCTTGAGGTCACCAGAACCTTGCTTTCGAAACAGAAAATGTCTCCAACACTAGGAGAGCCTCGCTCCCTCCATCCCTCCATTTTTAGCCCTTTGAGTCTGCCTCCTTAAATCCTTTCTGGGAATACAGAGGATATACAGAAAAAATATATAATGAATAGCTCTCCTTACCTTCACTGCCTAGTTACAAACAGGTTTAGCAACAGCAATGGTGCGAGTCAGCAGGCAAGAGAAATGGCCAGTTTTGGAGCAGTGCCAAATCCCCACCTCAAGGACAACTGTAAACTGGGAGGAGCTGTGGATCAGGGGATCTAGACCAGTGCTTGTGGTGAAAGAACAGTTTTCTTCACAATTTCCAGTCCCTCACTGTCTAACACTCTTCTAGGACACAATCAAAATGAATTACTAGAAAAGTAAAATAGAAAGAAAAGACATACAAAATGCAAGCTCAAGTGATTTTACTCAATAGATACAACAAACAAAATTACTCTTTCCAAATGCTATTAAGGGTTCTGAAAGCTTACTCTTAATTTCCGTACTTACTCTGTCACCGGTTGGTAACATGCTATACAAGCTGTTTCGGGATGGGCGCTGGTCCACAGAACACACTTTGGAAGACCCTGATTTGTACATCCAGCCTTTAAGTTGCAGTTTTCAGTAAAGTTACCACTAGACTCACTGTGTAAGACAAAGTATACTTCCGGAGTTTTACACACAGTGTTTTTTTATAATTGAAATATTTCCATACACCTTAAATAGGGATGTTTGCTACTCTTAGAATTGTAAAATTACTTTGGCCTCATTCTTAAATTCAGAGTATCTTAAATGCCTTGGAATATAAGAATTGCAGAAGGTCAAAAAAATTGTGATGGGGACAACTCAGAACTATAAACCAAGGGAGAAATTTTGTGAAAAGCAAGTGGAACCGAATCTCTTAAAGACGTCCACGCCAATGAAACTTAATTCTCCAATTATTTCACTAAGTACAGTTTAAAGAAAATCTGCCTGAGAGTCACCTGCATATTTGCTTGAAAAACATACAGCAGAGGTCCCATCCCAGCACCACGGATCCTGAATCCTTGGTAGTGAAATGTAGGAATTCACACTTTAAATTAAACAACCCATTTATTAAAAAAAAAAAAAAAAAAAAAACTACTGCATTTGAGTAAAAAAAAAAAAAAGCCTACTTGTAGCACGAAGATATTCTCTTACCTCTAATAAAATGCAATTAAATAAATTGTCTTTTCATTTTTACATTCTTTTAGAACTTCGTAACTTCATCGGATTAGTGTTAGTGTGCACTTAGATCTGGTGGTATTACATCTCATCTTCTTTCAATCAAAGGGCTTTGCAATTTGAAGATAAACATCTTTTTGTTTTTGTCATCGTTAATAAGAAATTGTTTGGCAGGAAAAATGCGAGATGCACGCAGGGGAAGAGGTGTGATGGGCAGCTTTAGGAAAATGACTCTTGTCCTAGAACAGCTAGAAAGGATGTGGAAGTCATTTAGTCCTGACTTAGATCACATGAATCTAGAAACTGAGTTATCAGCAACAAGCATTTACAGAGTGGCTAGTTCGAAAATGTGCTGTGATGGGAGCGTTAAGTCATAGTCTGACTTACCCAACCTTTCTGAGCTCCTGTGATTCAAAGGGCAGCTTTATGTTGACATTGGAAACACAGATCTCTTGGCTCTGTTGGGAAATACTGAGGTGTGTGAGTTTTCGTGTTTTTCTTGCATCAAAACAAAATGACTACTACATAAGAGTTGTATCTTTAAGATCCACATGGCATGATTTTCAGGGAAGAAGCAGGACCAAGAAAGAGAATAATTAAAGCACCCATGTTTTAAATGACTGTTGTGGACCCAATATTTTATATACAGTATTTTGTTTAATCCTCACAACTCTGCAAAGAGGATATGGGGATCCCCATTTTATAAAGAAGGGAATGGAGGATCAGTGTGGGTAAGGAAAAACTGGAAGTTCCACAGAAAGCAAGTGGCAGGGCCAGAACTGAACCACCTCTACCTTCTGGGTCCATCACACAGTAAGGGCTCCTAACCAAGATGGGTTTTACAAATTTGCCTGGACTCTGCTTGTTTGTACACAGGTTTGAGAGTATATTGTTTACTTCCTGCTCTCTGTCTGGAATTATACTGCCTGGATATAAAAGAACTTAGATATAATCACAAGGGTTGAGGTTCCAGGGAAATCAGCCTAGTGGGTTTGTACAAAAGATCAGCCAACCCTCTGTGCCAGGCACCAGAGAGCACAATAAACATATCTGACATTCAACTACTTAGCCTGATTCTACACTAATAATTCCCTATGGTCCCCACTAATAGAAGCAATCCTGGTAGAGAGAAGGCTTTCTAAGTCAATGAGGTTCAATTTTCCAGTTGAATCCTCTCTCTACCTCATGAGGCCCGATAAATCCTTGAATATAAGTCAGCAGCACTATCTCAAAACATAGAGCACTAGAGTCAGGCAACAAGGGGTAACCTAATGCCTCCTATTTTTCATTGAACACATTCAACCAAAGGCCTTGGGACAGTAAGTGAGTACATTCTTTGGGTAACAAGTGTATTGATAAGATAGTTCTCAGATATGTAAATCCTGAACTGCCCTTAAAACTTTACTCTGTCTTAGAGTCTGGTATTGGCTACTATACAAAGACAAGCCTCTTGTCTCTCAGGGGCCAAACAAGAGAAATGGAATGAATCAGCACAGTTTGACTCCCTTTAGAGAAGATGTGGCAAGAAATACCTTCTTTAGGCCACAGGTAGATCCAAACATTTTACTAGTAAATATCACTTCTCTTGGTTTCCCTCATAAAACAAAAAAGTCTACCAAACTGCATTTAATAAACCAGTTTTCAGTTCCCTTTGACTAAGGTATGACAGCCAATCAGAGCTTCTGAGCAGAATTAAAGAAATATGCTTTGTTGATCTAATTTTGACCAGAGTAAAGATCTGTTTCTATAAATAGCCTTCATGCCTGGAAACAAACATTTTTTTCTATTGGCTTCCTTGGAAAAGAGGTGTGACTATTCACCCCTAACACCCCCATCAACATCTATTATCTACCTCTAAGATGCAGAGGAAACAGGACCAGAGAATGAATCCTTACGTTTCCTATAATCTGTCCCTCTTTTCCTTGGCCAATAGGAAGCCCAGAAAAAGACTAACTTATGCTCAAATGCTATAGCTTTCCTCAGGTAGGACATTTTATGTAGTTTTTACTATTTTTCAATGAGCTCTGGGGGCTTTTTTCTTTAGGAAGGTAATACACAATACAACATGGTGTCCTGACTTAGATTCTGTGATAGACTAAGAGTATGAGTTGATAAACTGATGAAGTCCAAATAGAGTTCATAGTTTAGTTAATGGTAATGTACAAGTGCTAACATTTTAATTTTAACAATTGCACCAGATCTGTATAATATGGTAACATTAAGAGAAACTGACTAAGGCTATTTGGGAACTCTATTTGCAACTTTTCTGTAAATCTAAAATGATTCCAACATACAAAGTTTGTTTTTACTACATAGTTATTTTGATCTAGTTACATTTGTTTATTTTTTCATTTGTTTTCCTTGCCTGGGGAGATATATTTGATAAAATATTCTATAAGCAATGTCTGAGACTTTTCTGCCTATGTTTTCTTATGTAATTTTTGTGGCTTTGGGTCTAACATTTAAGTCTTTGATCCATTTTGAATTTATTCTTGTGTGTTGTGTAAGAAGGTGGTCTAGTTTCATTTTCCTGCATGTATCTGTCCAATTTTCCTGTTTGTTGAATAAACTACCATTTATTGGTAGTTTACACCAATTTATTGAACACCATTTATTGAATAAACTATCTTTCTCCCATGGTATGTGCTTGCTTCTTCTGTTGAGTATTGATTGATTATAAAGATGTGAATTTGTTTCTGGCCTCTCTATTCTGTTCCATTGATTTATGTGTCTGTTTTTATGCCAGTACCATGCTGTTTTGATTACTATTGCATGTAGTATAATTTGATATTACATAGTGTGATTCCTCCAACTTTGTTCTTCTTTCTCAAGATTGCTGTTGCTATGTGGGGCCTTTTATGGTTCCATATAAATTTTTGTAATATTTGTTCTAGTTCTGTGAAATACATCATTGGAATCTTGATAGGAATTGCATTGAATCTATAGATTGCTTTGGGTAGTGTGGACATTTTAATGGTGTTAATTCTTCCTGTCTGTGAACATGTCATGTGCTCCCACTTATTTGTACCTTCTTCAGTTTCTTCAGTGTCTTATAATTTTCCAAGTAGAGGTCTTTTACATCCTTGGTTAGGTTTATTCTTAGGTATTTTATTCTTTTTGTAGTAATTATAAATGGGATTGTTTTCTTAAGGCCCCTTTCTGTTGGTATTTGCACAGCACAGGAAATTATCAACAAAATAAAAAGACAACCCACAAAATGGGAGAACATATTCACCAATACATCTGATAAGGGGTTAATATCCAAAATTTATAAAGAAATTACAAAACTCAACATCAAAAAAACAAACAACCCAATTAAATAATGGGCAAAGGACCTTAAGAGACACTTATCCAAAGAGGACATACAGATGGCCAACAGACATATGAAAAGATTCTCCGCATCACTAATCATCAGAGGAATGCAAATTAAAACCATAATGAGATATCATCTCACACCTGTCAGAATGGCTGTCATCAATAAATCAACAGACAACAAGTGCTGGTGCAGATGTGGAGCAAGAGGAACTCTTTTGCACTGTTGGCGGAATGCAGACTGGTGCAGCCACTATGGAAAGCAGTGTGGAGTTACCGCAAAAAGTTAAAAATGGACCTGCTTTTCAATCCAGCTATGCCTACTTCTGGAAATATATCCAAAGGAACCCAAAACTCTAATTTGAAAGGACATAAGAACCCCTATGTTCATTGCAGCATTATTTACAATCACCAAGATATGGAAGAGGCCCAAGTGTCCATCAGTGGATGAGTGGATAACTATTGGACATTTACATGGAATATTACTCAGCTGTAAAGAAGAAAATTTTACCCTTTGCAACAATATGGATGGACTTAGAGAACATTATGCTAAGTGAAACAAGCCAGTGACAGAAAGACAAATACCATATGATTTCACTCATATGTGGAATCTAACAAACAAACTGAACTAACAAGGAAAATGGGGACAGACTCATAGATGGAGAGCAGATGACAGCTAGTGGTGGAGGAGGTTAGGGGTGGAGGGATTGAGTAAAAAGGAGAAAGGACTCATGGACATGGACAACAATGTGGTGATTGTTGGGGGGAGGAGAATATAAGGGGGCTAAATGGTAATGGAAAATATATAATAAAGATTAAATTTAAAAATAAAATACATAGTATAGAAATTTTAGAAAATACAGACAAGTAGAAATATGAAGAGGTAATAACTCAAAGACAACTTGCCATAATTTTGTCATTTCTATTCTTTTTCTGTGAAAAGTTATTTTTAATTCATCCTACACATATCCTCAAATATGTTTTCTACTTAATAGTTTGTGGTGAGCATATTTGCATGTCAACGATTAATTTATCACATTCATCCCTTCAATATTCAAAGTGACTGAATATATTCTACAAAATGTTTATATCATATTGCATTACACAGATTTAGCTTAAATAATTAGAACATTAAACAATTGTAGAATTTTTGTTATTTATTTTGTATTTTAATATAAATTTTTTTATTTAAAAATGTATTGTTAAAATATTTCAGGAATCAAGTTTTTGTTTATAGTCATAATTATTATCTTAATAAACATTCTTATAAAATTATCAGTTGGGTTAACATGTAGGTTCATTTTGAAAGGAAAAATATATCCTTTCCCAGATCAAGTATCATTATTTTAATATAATTTTAAAGTACTCTTTACTTCAACAAGCAAAAATTTGTATATCGTGTTTATAACTTAAATTTCTTGAAAATATAGTGAGGTTAGACACATGTTAGTATGTTTAGTGTTCATTTGCATTTGTTCTTCTGAATTTTCTGGGTTAAACTTTTCACATTGAAATACTGAAATAGTTACCACATTGACTATTGATTTGTAAGGGTTAACATGATATATAGATATTATGTTATGTACAGTATATACTATAAAGCATGGTGTAAGAGCATCTATAGATCATGTGTTAGACTCTTTCTATATATCATGTTACTTATTTGTCTAACACATATGTGACAAATATTTCCCACAGGATCTTATTTGCATTTTTATTTATTTATGGTTGTTTTGACATGTATAAATTGTTTTTGTCTAAGCAAATTCATTTTCTTCTTCCTTCCTTTATCGTGCTTTTAAAAATCCTAGGCCATATCAAATGTATACTCACACACATATATGCATACACATGCTTTTTTCCTGGCTGCATTTTATGAGAATGTCTTTCCATGCATGTCTCAAATTCTCCCATCTGGACCTCAGCCAAATGTGTAAGTGATAGGGACCTCCCAAAGGGGAATCCCAAAGAGATATCTAGCATTCATCGGCAATATCACCATTTGAAAATATTAAGTTTTGTCTGTTTCTCAGCTTTTTATTACATTTCCTCTGTTGAAGTAAATATTATAGGTTGATAGTCTTTAATACCTTCTAGCACAACTTCCTATACTTCATTCTTTGTTGACATCTAAGTCCCTACTACATACTTTTTAAGATCCTCAGTGAGGATAACAAGCATTTTATCAAATTTCAATAAAATCTAATGGAATTTTTATGAAAATTGAATTGAAGGACTGTATCAATAAGAACAGTCTGGGTATCTTTACAACATGACTCTTCCTCTCTAAGACGACAAGAGAAATCTCTAACCCATTGTTTGTAAAATCTGTACTGATATCCTCAGTACAATTACATATTTTTCTTCATATAATTCCTAACCAATAAAATATAATATATGTTATATATTATATATTTATAGTATATTATATATAATATATTTTAAAATATATTCTTATTGGATTGGATTTTTGCCCATTTTGTTCTTAACTACTTCTACTCTTGTCCTCACATAGTCTTCTCTCAACAGAGCAGCAAGAATAATCTTTTGTAAAGAAATACCAAGTCACAGTACTGGGAGCAACCATGCTCAAACCTTACTACACATTAGAGTCACTAGGAACATTTTAAAATACCAGTGTTCGGGTCTTACCCGGAAACAGCCAAATCAGAATCTCTGAGTGTGGGCAAGGGCACCATTATTTTTAAAAGCTCCCCCACATTCTACCATGTGCAGAGAACCACTGTCCCCAAATACAAATCAAAGTCTTTTACCCAGAGATCTTCTTAAACTTTAATATGTGGAAGAATTGTCTGGGGATCTTGTTAAAGTGTAGATCGTGACTCAATTGGTCGAGAGGAGACCTGAGATTTTACATTTCTGAGGAGCTCTCGGTGGAGGCTGCTGCTGCTGCTCTGGGCATACACCCTTCCCCGGTCCTGCCCCTGCCTCCACCCCTACCCTGCAGTGGCACAGTCCCCTGTGGCCTGCATCCCTGCTCTGTCTACCTTCCCCTACTGCTCTCCTCTGTACTCACTGTACTTCACAGCCTCTCACCACCCCCCTAGCAAGCCCGCCACAAACCCACCTCTCTCCAGCTTTAGCATTTGTACTGCTTCTTCCCCCGTTCCCCACATTCCCTTTCTCTAGCTCCTGCTGGTCACCCAGAACCACTGAGGAGGTCAATGGATCCCAGGCTATTTCCACTCCTGCCCTCAGTAATTAGTACACCAGTTATTCTTGGTGCTTAGTGTACCTCTAATATGTGTGCATGTGTGTGTATATGAATTTCATCTGTCTTTCTCATCTATCTTACCTCTGCCAAAATGTGGTACCTGTGTTATAATTACTTGGTAAAAGAAACAGATCAATTGGCACGGATACTGTGTCTTCCTTAAGTTCTTAAAGAAGTTATAAGATTTCCTGGACCCAACACCCTCTGGACCATTTTCAATTTCTTCTATAAATCAAAGCTCTTTTCTTCACCTGTGTGTGTAGTGACTGCATCTCCTTCTCAGATCAACAGAAGGCAGGTGGGCTGACAGAGCTGCCAAGTCCGATCTCAGCGTCTAGCCAGCTGGGGCATGGGCCACCTCTGCTTCCTGTAAGCTTGTACAGCGCTTAGATTCTGAAAAGTTGGAACTAGGGTTCCTCACCACTCTGTCCTTTTATAGATGTCTTTTCTTCTTTGAGATTGCCTTTAACATTTGCTTTTATTTAATATTTTATGCCCATAAACTTGGGATGACAAAAGGAAAATATCAAGATTTACTGAGATTTTCATACTCTGCTAAGGCGCTGTCTTATTTAGTAGCATCTGCTTGGTACACATGCTGAAGTGCGTATCCCAAAGGCTATTGTGGGTTTTTTTTTTAAGCAAATGTTCTGCTTTAAGTTTATTTTACCATAACTAAATTTGCTAGCACTGCCAATCATATTCTTATTTTATATGTTCAGTTGTACTAAAGTGTAGATCGTATCATATTTTAATTGTGTAGCAAATTTGAAACACCATACAGAGGAATAAGCTCATAATGGATTAAAAACTCAAAACCACAATCATCCTAGAAGAAAACATAGGCAGTAAAATCTCAGACTTTTTTCTCATAGCAATACTTTTTTCTCATATATCTCCTTGAGCAAGGGAAACAACAACAAAAAATAAGCAAATGAAACTACAAAAACTAAAAATGTTTTGCACAGCAAAAGAAACCATTAACAAAATGAAAAGACAATTTATTGAATGGGAGAACTCATTTGCCAATTATACATCTGATAAAGTGTTAATATCCAAAATTTATAAAGGCCTATTGTGTTTTAAACAATGATATTAGGGAAACAAAAATCAATAGAGTCCGATAGATTTGCTTTACAGTTAAATAGTACATTCACAGATGAGTACATCTCATCTGTGAATTTTAACCATAAGCATAAATATTTGCAGTTGCTATCTAACCTTGAACATAGAGAAAACAATTAATTGTCACTTTAGGCTCACAGGGAAAGCAAAAATCACCAGCACATTAACCTAACACTCATTGCTGCTCCTTTCTCTTACTTGACTGAGAGGTCTGCTTCTCATAAGCCGCATGTCTGGGTTGTAAGCAGCAAATCTACAGAGACAGGTTTCATGTAAGTTTCACCAGAGTGCTTCTCTTGAAGCCCATGGCATAAAAGAATTTAGGCATTCTCTCTTTCTCTCTCAAGATTCACACTGCCCAACCCTCTCCTCTGGGCCAACCAGCCAGGTACTTTCTTTCTCCATCAAAAGATCTGTAAACATTGAGTCATGTGTATGGTTAACTTTCTTTACATGTTGTTTTATTTTTTTTTAACCAGGAAAAAGTAAAACCACAATTTAAACCAGTAGTGGCAGCCCAGAATGAAAAACTAAAGAAGAAAAAAATTAGGATATGAGAAAATCTGCAGAGACAAATGACCCCACACAGAGTAGAGCTGAAGGGCAAAGATGTTACCAGGAATTACAAACAGGGGTAAGGACCATTTTACAAAGAATCTTATGAAACACCTTATAATTCATTTTAATTGCCTCTAATTTTAGATAAATAGCCAATATGAGATCCATGGCATTTTGCTCAGAACATTGCATGGGAATTAAGTCCAATGAATCTGGACTTGTTCCATCCTTGACTCAGGAAATGATTGAAGATATGGACACCACCCCCCAAACCCCACACACATTTGATTACATAACTGCCAGCATAATATAACATCTCGTGCCAAATTAATAAAAGCATTTATTCTGGCCCATTAGGTTTTTGGAAAACAGGTATGTGTAATAGTTGTTGCAGGGACCTGTGGCTCAAGATAAAAATAGACAGTAGTAAAGCAAATGCCCCCACCAGCTGGCAGTAGGAGACCAGTGTCTGATTTGTAACCCGCTCCTCTAGCGCCCTCAAAGATGGAGAGTTACTCAACCCCTTGCCATTCCACAAGACCTTCTCAGAATTAACACATTAGGCCACATCTCATGACATTGTTTTTGAACAGCAAGTATTTTTGTTTTGAAATAATAATTTCCTAAGAGTCAACCTAGTAAATTGGGGAGAAGAGGTGAAAGTTGGATCAGTATGGTTTTTGAGGTCATCACTTCCTATTGCCACCCCAGTGAACCATATAGAACATCTAGGCTGTCTGGTCTGATTGGGCTGGGTCAACATCCTGCTACCTCCTGCAAGGGAAGACAAAAGAGAGAGAGAACCCAACCAATTGATAGGGAGTTCATTACAGCCAGTTCCAAAAAGAAAAATGTGTAACAGCAAAAGAAATCCTTATGTGATCATGGCTATGGGGGAGTTGAGAAATTGATACACCTGGGTTGAATCCTAAGTCTGCAGTGAAGGTTTTTGCTTTGTGTTTTTCAGTGTGTGTTCACCACCCCACCCCACCACCCTCCACTCAGAGCTTGTCTGCCCACCTTGCTACAGTGGCCTGGAGGAAACCTTATGCTCCCTGGAATCTTTCAACTATTAATCCTAGCTAGTCATCAGATGCAATCAGATCAAATCAATAAAGCCTTACTAATTCTAAATGTATATTTGCTATGTAGACAAATCTGCATTTTAATAAACGATAATTCCTCCACCCAAAATAGGAGTTTCTAATAATTAAATTTTAAGGATTTGTATAGATTTTGGGGGGAAATTAGCCTTCTAAAAAGATGTCAGCATTCCATGATTTCACTTATATGTGGAATAAAAAAATAAACAAATAAGCTCATAGATATGGAGAATATTTGATGGCTGCCGGACGAGAAGAGGGTTAGGGGGATAGGTTAAAAAGGGAAAGGGATGAAGAAGCACAGATTGGTACTTACAGAGTAGTCACAGGGATCTAAAGTTCAGCGCAGGAAGTATAGCCAATCACACTGTAATAACCATGTATGGTATCATGGGTACTAGATTTATCAGGGTGATCGTAAGACATATAAAAGCCTAATCAATACATTGTACATCTGAAACTAATATAATATTGCATGTCAATGATAATTTAACATAAAAATGTATTTTAAAAAGATATTGGCAAACTTTTCTATAAAAGGCCAAATAGTAAATAATTTAGGCTTTATGGTCTGTTGTGGTCTCTCTTGCAGCTACTGTGCTCTTCATTGTCACCGGACAAAGCCAGAAACAATGTGTGAATATGTGAGTGTGGCTATGCTCCAGAAAACTTTATTTGTGGACACTGAATTTAAATTTCACATAGTATGTGCATGTCACAAAAGATTCTTCTGCTTCTTAAAACCATTTAAAAATGTAAAAATCATCGTGGCTGCACATAACCATGTGGCAAGCAGAGTTTGCCCAACAGACCGTGATGTGCTGACCTGTGCTCTAGGACTCACAGGTGTTGCATTTACAACTGCACACCCACTCAGCCAAATGTGGTCTCTTTATGTGACTTTCAGTGCATGCTGAAAATGGGTGTGTGGGGGGGGTGGGACAGAGAAAGAAGGAACTGATAAAAGGGAAAGGAGACAGCAGAAAAGAGAAAGAGAAGAAAGAAAAGGAGGAAGGAAGGAGGGAGGAAGGGAGGAAGGAAAGAGAGAAGAGAGGAAGTGGAGGAAAAGGAAGGGACGGGGAGAGAACAGAATGGAAGGGAAGGAAAGAAGAAAAACTCCAGAGAGCAAGAACTTTGTTCACATTTCTCCTCAGCCAAGAAACAAGTCATAATCTTGGCCATGGGAACTTGTTCTAGTTTGGATCACTAGTTGCACTTCTTTGAATCTGGTAGAGAAATCTAATCTGCTCCTCTTTTCCAGCCTTTGTGTCTAAAACTTGCACTAGGTTTACAATTCCAATTGAAATGCTCACCGCCCACTGAGAGCTGCTGGCCTCCTGCAAGGTGAAGTGATCTGACCTGACATTGCATCCCCTAACAACAGGGTTCAGGGGTCAGTTCTGCTGACTCCTAGCTGGATTATCTTGAGTAAGGTAATTGATCTCTAGACAATTACTTTTCTCATCTTTAAAATGGGGTAGTGATGCTCAGAACAATTCATCTAGCCATACGAGGGTGAATCTGATGAATCTCAGCCTTGTTAATCCCCTAATTTATGAAATTGCACCAAAATTTAAATGACAGAATTATATAAAAATTTCTAAAACAGTAGAGTTACTGAATGAATGTGAACTATAATTGTTGTACTGTTGAAGGTACAGATAAATGTCTGACACTTTATAGCAAAGGATATAATAGAAGTAAAATTCATGTAACCAGAAAGTTAGAGTACTGAATATTTTCAGGTTGACTGTTGCCAAGCTAGCTGATAAGCAGGTGAAACTTCTACTTTTTAAAACAGTACTAATGTTTTTAATGGTGTTTCCAAAGATGGAAAAGTAAATTGCACAGAGCCATACTGGTGGGTCATTTCATGAGACATGCAGAGGAGGGAGGAAATATCAATGCCTGCCAATTGCTTTGGATTTTTATCAAAATTGGCAACAAATTCTTATTTGGATAGAAAGAAGAAATAACATCAAGTTAACTTAGTGGTTTTAGAGAGAATAAGAGCAAAGACAATGTTGTTTATTTTTCTGAAAGCTTAATAACTAATTTGGCTCTTGGTTTGTATTAGAAAAAAAGTACTAAACACAAGGTAGTTCAGATCTGTGAGTCATAGGACATTCTGTAGCACCGGGAGATGTAATTTCTGCTCTGCTGGGCAGTGACGGCATTTTACAGAGACATGTATGTGTGCTTTGCCACACAGAAGTGCGTTCAAGTGCTCCCATCATAACTTTGAGGAGTTTTGAGATTTTAGTTCTTCTAGTCTGTTTTTCCTTTATTCTTACAGCAAATGTAACTTTTCTAGGATAAAAAAATGAACTTTATGGAAAAGACAGTTTACTTAGTTACCAAATTTGTGACCTCTTCCCAGAACCATGTCCAAGCTAGAGACACAGGTCAATGGAAGACCTTTAACAACTTGCAACACATGTTGGATACAAGCACCTCAGTTCAAAGAACTGTAATGGTTAAGCATACCATTTGGGAAGGAAAGCAGTAACGTTTTTACTAAAAGTTATAAAGCCAAATAAAACATCTAGTAAAACAATACTATACAGTGGCTCTAATTTTTTAGCATACATACTATATTCCTGAAGGAATAAAAACACATTTACTCAGCACTAGAATTTAATATCAAAAACAATAAAAAATGTGCCCCGACCAGGTGGCTCAGTTGATTGGAGCATTGTCCTATGCACCAAAAGATTGTGGGTTTGATTCCAATCAGGGTTCATACCTAGGTTGTGAATTCGATCCCCAGTCGGGATACGTACAAGAGGCAACAATTGATGTCTCTCTCTCACACTGATGTTTCTCTCTCTAAAAATCAAGGAACATATCCTTGGGTGAGGATTTTAAAAATAAATAAAAATGTGAGTGGTTAGACCTATCTGACCACAACTTTCATTTGTATTCATGGCATGTAAAGAACTGGGAAGTTGTTGCTCCTGTTGTTATAAAAAATTAAAATGTGAACAAACTGAAAACCAGTGTTTTTTCTTTGATGCATAAGACAAGTTTTGTGGCAAACTGCTGCCATAAAATCTGAAGAGACAGGCGACTACAGAAAATTCTGCCTGATACCTGCCTACCCTGAGCAGAAGCCTCTGGAGGCAGAAACCCATAGGAACATTTAAATGACAACTTTGATGACTTCCTGGAAGTGGAATGTAGGCTAGCGTGCAACACAGAAACTCTTGGAAGCCACAGTCTTATGGGGTTGCCACACTTTCCTGGGCTTTATTTTCAGGAAACACACAAGGTTCTCATTGTGAACATCCAAAAAAGACAGCTCTGTTGTGGGTCAGGAAAGAATTATATTGTGAAATATAACCAAGACCTGCTCTCTAGAATAAACGACTTTACCAGAGTTTCATCCCAGGACAACCAGGGCAGATCCGTTGGGCTGGAGGAGGCGGGGCCGGCAGGTTCTAAGACAGTTTTCTCCAACTGCTCAGAAATAGAAAGTGATCTCATGCATCCACACACGGGGCTGGGTGGAGAGGGCCGACTGCAGTCCGGAGTACAGGGAGTCCGGAGTACAGAGAGTTCACATACATGCCTTTGCCCACCCCTTGCCCCATTAAGCGTCCCTTACTATGAACACTTTGCATTCGTGTGCTGCAGTTGTTACAAGTGAGGAAGCAATGTTGTTACATTGGTATCAGCTGAAACCCATACTTTACATTAGGGTTCATTCTTTGTGTTGTGTAGTTCTGGGAGCTTTGACAAATGTGTGGGTTGCGTATCCACAATCACATTATCACACAGACTAGTGTCACAGCCTCCAAATCCCCTGTGCACAACTGCCCTTCCCTCTCTCTCTCCTCTTGAGCCTCTGGAAGCCACTGATGGCTTTCCTGCTGCTTCGTCTGATAGTAATGTATCTACTTCTTGCTCTCCTTTGATTACTGTTAGCATGGTATATCTTTCTCCATCGCTTTAGTTTTCAAATAATTATGTCTTTAAAATAGGTTTGTTGTACACAATACACACTTTTTTTATTCCTTATGACAATCTCTGTCCTTTATACATATAAAACTGTGACATTTGGAGTGATTTTTTATATATTTGGATAATATCTCTTATTTGTTACTGCTTTGTGTTCATTGTCTTTTTAAAAAAATTATTTGCTTATTTTTACAGAAGGGAAAGGGAGGGAGAAAGACAGGGATAGAAACATCAACATGAAAGAGAAACATGGATCAGTTGCCTCTTGGACACATCCTGAGTGGGGCCTTCCCCTTTTTGGGATGACCTCCAACCCACTGAGCCACACCAGTGAGGGCCATTGTCTTTTTTTTTTTTTTTTTGTCTTCTTCTCTCTTTTTCTTTCTCTGGTTTTAGTTGTGCATTACAAAATGGTTTCATTTTGTCTCCTCTCTTAGCATATCAATTATACACTTTAAAAAAAATTTTGAGTAGTTACCCTTGAGTTTGCAATATATGTTTACAACTGATTCAGGTCTACTTTCAAATAACATGGTATTCATATTGTGCTGTACAAACACCTTATAACAGTGTTCTCACTTCATCCTTTCCATCTCTTACAACACTACTGTCATTCATATCACTTTCCCATAAACTATAATTACACATGGTTGCCATTATTATTTTGAGCAAACTGTTATCTGTTGGATCAATTGAAAAATAAGTACAATAAAAACATTTTGTTTGACCTTCATTTATTTCTTCTCTGATGCTTTTTTTTTTTTTTTTTTTTTTTTTTTTTTTTTTTTTTTTTTTTTTTTTTTTTTTTTTTTTTTTTTTTTTTTTTTTTTTTTTTTTTTTTTTTTTTTTTTTTTGAGTGTGTGTGTGGTTTGGGATTCTAAGCTGTATCATTTTCTTTTTCTCTGAAGAAAACTTTTAAAAATTCATGCCAGACAGGTCTACTTATGTGTTATTTTCCCAAACTTTGTCTGAGACAGTATTTGTCCCTTCATCTTTTTTGAATGATAATTTCACAGAACACAGTTTTCTAGGTGGGTGGGTTATTTTCTTTCAACAGCAGAAACATTTTACTCCACTAACTTTTTGCCTGCATGGCTTCTGAACAGAAATCCAGTGTAATTCTTATCCTTGTTCCCCTGTAGGTAAGGCTTCTTTCCAGATTTTCTCTGCATCTTTGACTTTCTGCACTGTGAATATGATACACTAGGTGCAGTGTGCCTACCATGTGCACGAATCTTTTTTTTCAATTAGAGAAAAGGTGGTCTTTTAACAAAGGCTGGTGGAATAATTGGACATCCATATGCAATTTTTTAAAAATTTATAGACAAAGATCCTATACTTTTCACAAAAATTAACTCAAATGGGTCACAGACATAAGTGTAAAATTCAAAACTATAAACCTTCTAGAAATAAACATAGAAAAAATCTAAGTGTCCCTGAGTTTTATGATTTTTTTAGGTGTAATAAAAGAAAACAGGATTCATGAAAGAAAAAATTAATAACTTACTTTATTAAAATTAAAAGTATCTGCTGTATGAAATATGTTAACAGAATGAAAATACAAACCACCAATGAGGAAAATATTTTCAAAAATATATATGATAAAGTACTTGCAGCTAAAATACACAATAAAAAAATTAACCATGAGAAAATTTAAAAAAAAAACAATTAAAAGGTGAAGAAAAGATCTGAACTGTCACTTCACCAAATAAAATATACAGATGTGTATTAAAGATGGTGAATATCATTTTCCATTAGGAAATACAAATTAAAACAACACATCTATTAGAATGGCTAAACTTGTAAAATAATAAAAATACCAATTTCTGGCAAAATGTGGAGCAACAGGAACTCTCATTCATACAAAATGGTACAGCCAATTTGGAAGTCAGTTTGGTAGTTTTTTTACAAAGCAAAACATAGTTTAACCATATAATCCAGGAATTACACTCAAAGATATTTACCCAACTGATTAAAAAAAAAACTTATGCCCACACACAAACCTCCACATGAATATTTACAGCAGACTTTATTCATAATTGCCCTAAATTAATAGCAACTAATGTGCTATTCAGTGGGTGAATGGATAAACTGTAGAAAACCTACAAGGTCTGTCCAGAAGTTATCCAGACATGTAATATGAAAAATAGAGACATTTATTGAAAAAGATACAAGAAACATTGTACATAGGACAATGATGCCTCTGTCCCTTTCAAAGTAGGCACCTTGGGACCCACACAGTTCTCCCCTTCACTATCAACTTCCCAGTCTTATTTTCCTGATTCTCATCAATGGTCTGAAATCTATTCCCTTTCCAAGGCAATTTTAGTTTTGAGAAAAGCCAGAAGTCTCTGGTCACCAAATCTGGGCTGTAGGAGGGCTGAGTCACCTGAATGATCTGAGTTTTCACCAAAAAACTCTGCACAAAACACGATGCATGAGTGGGCATGTTGTTGTGATGAAGCTGCCAATCACCAGTTGCCCAGAGCTGGGGCCTTCTGAATCATCTGTATTGTTTCCGCAAGGAATGTTCAAGCTTCACGCAAAACCTGATGCAGATTTGTAGCTCTATTTGCTCAGTCATTTTGAATGCAATACACATTCTCACTCAACAGTGTCTACCACCCCCACTGACTAGTATAGTGAAGTCATCATTGTTCACACACGTGCATTCCAGTCCACTCTCCTTGGCTACCAGGTTACATCCATGTCACACACATGAACCATTCTTGTTATATTACCAATGGCTGGACTTTTTCTGGAAAGACCTTGTCAAAAACAATTGGAATACTGTTCAGTAACAAAAAATCAACTATGTGTTTTAAAATGTAGGTTTTATTATTATTCAAGTATGGCAAGGCCAACAGATTAGGAGACAATTGCCTTTGAATAGATAACTTGTTGTACAGATCTCAAGAGGAGGGTCACGGCCCACCATGAGGAGAGGTGGTTCGCAGGGAATCACCAGGGTCAATCAGGAGCCAGAGAGAGCGAGTGGACCATGTGGACAAGAGCCATTATTGTAGTTTTCCAAGGAAGGATGAACAAGGCAGGGAAAGCAGGCTAAGTCAGTTTAGGGTTGGCTAGTTGAGTAATTCTGGCTCACTCCAGGGTGTCAGGCTGTCCCTAGTTGCCTGGAGCTGGGACTAAGAGATTGGGGCAAGAAGAGAGAGGCCTGAACTGTGAGAGGTCATCAAGGAAGGCAGTTGGGAGTATGGGCTGTGTATTAGCACCTTTGCATATAAAAGGTATGTTCACAGGTGAACTTCCAGCAACCTCAGGTCTGTCAGGAGTTACCTAACCCTACAGGGACCGTCCTTCCATATCAGTAAGGCCTCATGGTGTCAAAGCATCAAATACAGAAACTAGGAAGTGTGGACGATACCTTAGGAAACCCTGCAAAATCATGGATGATTCCTAAATTCTTATGCTACGTGCAAGAAATCAGTCTAAAAAGACTGTAGTGCTTAATTTTTATGACATTCTGAGAACAGCAAACTACATAGATGGTTAACACATCTGAGGTTGCCAGAAGTTCATAAATAGGTAAAGCACAGAATTTTTTCAAGGCAGTGAAACCGTTCTATCTGACACCACAATTATGGCTAAACAACACTATGCATTTTGTCAAAATCCAATGAACTTTATAGCCCAAAGAGTAAACCTTAATGCATGCACATGTTTTAATTATTTCAGATGTTGAAGAATCCTGGGATGGAATGCAGACTGTGACAAGAGAATCTATCTGTATTACAAATGTATAAAATAAGTTCATTGAAGAAACTGGGAGGAAGTATTAACCTATATAACTATAAGACTAAAGTGAATAAAGTGTCCATAAGTGCTGCACTTTACTTAATAAAATTGTGTCCCATGGAAATACATGTGTGGTTCACAATTCTGAAACCACTATACGTGTATTATTCTGCTCAGGCTGCCATACCAAAATACCACAGACCAGGTGGCTTACACAAGAGCTATTTTTCACACTTCTAGAGACTAGGTCAAAGATCAATGTCCTCCGTGTTGGTGTCTGGTGAGGTCTCTGTCTGCCATCTCCTGTGTCCTCACACAGCTTCTTCTCTGTGTGTGCAAAGAGAGAAAGTGAGAGAGAGAGACAGTCCTATTGGATCAGGATCCAACCTTATGACTTCATTTAACCTTAATTATATCCTTAAAGTCTTTATCTTCATACACAGTCACATTAGGAGTTAAGGCTTCCACATATAAATTTTGAGGGGATGAAAACATTCAGAACATTCAGTCCATAACACATACAAGCTGGAATGAAATAATTAGGTAAATGCACAGTACATAATGGGAGTCAGCTTTCTCACATTTGGAGTGGGAGTTTAAGGAAAAGAAAAAGAAGTAGGGTGAAATTATCTATTTGATAATAGACTAGAGTTCATTAGTATAAGCTCATGTCTAGCTTAATATAGCTTTAGATGGTTACATATAGAAATATGTACGTATATATATATAGTTTAGTATACAGAAATATATTTTTGTGCTCTGCCAGCCATGAGGGTCTAGAAATCAAAACCACAGAGTCACCCATGTCTGTGGTATTCTGTTATGGCAGCCTGAGCAGAATAATACACATACAGTGGTTTCAGAATTGTGAACCACACAGGTATTTCCATGGGACATAATTTTATTAAGTAAAGTGCATTGTTTCTAGAAACAATGATGCCAAGAAACAAATGTTGAGCACACCTAGCACCTTGCTGTCTAATACTATCCTCCAAGCAAAGAAACTGAAGATCCTTGGAGAAATATCTAACCCCCGGACAGAGACACGAAATGTACAAGATGAGTTGGTAGTGACAGCAAGTAAAGAAACCAAACGAAATGGCCCGAGATGGAGCAGTGTGAGCAATAAAATACAGTATTGGATTAAAACCCAAAGTACAAAATAAATAATCATGAACACCTATTTCAATAAAATATTGAATAAATAATAACTAGGGAGAAAAAAAGAAGTCACTCATTTAGAAGAATTCCAAATAACTCATGTAGGTACTACACCCTCAACTGGGGAGCATAAGTCTCCAGACCTGAAGTAGGTGCTCCGCATACTGACCTCCATCACAAGAGTGCAGAATGGAAAGTGAGTAAAAGAGTAACTTTATAGTGGAGAACCCCCAAAAAACACTACCTGAGCCAGGTGATCAAGGTTGAGGTTGATAGTGATGTGTTATGTGGATGGTATGGATCCTTGAGAAGATGCAATGAGAATGGCATTTTACCTCTACAGTCTTTTCTCCCTGAAACACATCACCCAAAATACTCAAGAGAAAGATATCAGATAAGTGCCAATTGAAGAACATTCTACCAAATACCTGAGCAGTACACCTCAAAATGTTTAAGGTTATCAAAAACAAACTCTAAGAAGCTGTCCCAATCAAGAGGAGCCTAAGGGGGCATGACAACTAAATGCAATGTGGTTTCCTGGATGAGATCTTGGAACAAAAACAAACAAAAAAAGGACATTAGGTTAAAAACCAAAGGTCCTGGCTTGGTGGCTCAGTTGGTTGTAGCATCATCCTGTACACAAAATATTGTGAGTTTGATACCTGGTCAGGGTACACACCTCAGTTGCGGGTTCAGTCCCCACATGGGGTATGTGCAGGAGGCAAGTGATTGATGTTTCTCTCTCACATTGATATTTCTCTCCCTTTCCCTCTCTCTCTCTCTCTCCCTCTCTCCCTAAAATCAATAAGCATATCAAAACAATAAGGAAATATAGCCCTGGCTGGTGTAGCTCAGTGGATTGAGCACGGGCCTGCAAACCAAAGGATCATGGTTCAATTCCCAGTCAGGGCATATGCCTGGGTTGCAGGGCAGTTCCCTGCAGGGGACACACGAGAGGCAACCACACATTAATATTTCTCTCCCTCTCTCCTTCCCTTCCCCTCTAAAGATAAATAAATAAAATCTTAAAAAAACAATAAGGAAATATAAAAAGGAAGAACATTAGTTGATCATCAATATTGGTTCACTAATTGTGGCAAATATACCATACTAGGAAAAGATAATTAATAACAGGGAAAACTGCATGTAGGGTATATGGGAACTCTTGGTACTATCTTTACATCTTTTCTCTAAAAGTAAATTTTTGTTCTAAAAATAAAGTCTATCTGAAATCTTAAAAAATGCTCTAAGGAAAATTTTGAAAACATAGAAAATAATAAAATAACAACTCTCACAGTGATCAGATAAAGCAATGTGAGCATGTTATTGGCCAGGGAAATATGACTAGCGATTTTTCAAAAGGCTTCATAGGTTTCTAAAACCTGCTGAATTTTTAAAACTCTAGTTTTGGCCTTCAGCCTAAGATCAGAATTTTTTTTTTATTTGTTGTCATACTGAGTAGGGCACAGAATAAGAAAAGGCTGCACAATGTGTCCAAGGCTGTCCAGCCGGCGGCTCTGTCAGTCAAGCTGTATGACCCAGCAGCTGTGGTGCTGCCCGAAACTCCGGAGGCAGGTAGGCACACTGCAAGGAGCCTTTTGCAGAAAACTCTAGGAGAATTACAGTGCAGGTCTTTAGGGTTTGGAAGCAAAACTATACTTTTTTTCCTTAAGATACAGATTCTGGATCACTACTGGGCTCTGGTAGAGATGGAATGCTTAATAATAGTCCAGTAAATTACCATGTGACTTGAGCTGCCCATCATCTATCTGAGTTGTCTGATCTACGAAACTGAAATGATAGGTTTGCACAGTAGCATTCCATAATCAAATGAAAGCGATCCACCTAAGGAGATCCCGACAACATAAGGAGACATAGCCAGAAGTATCTGATTCATAGATGGTGACTGATGGTTTAGCTGGACCATTAGGCACTTTGAAAGAAAAAAGTTTGAAAAGTGTCCATAGGAGATCTTGGAAAGAGGTATGTGGGAAGAACATCCCAAATGATCAGAACATAGATATTTGTGTCCCATATAAATGCTCAGCAAAAAATACCCTTGGCAGAAGAGGACCTTATTAACAACATGGCTAAAGCTCTCCTTTTACGGACATCAATTAGCCTCTTTTGCTAATCACCGTGCTCCTTGCCCAGTGACTGATACAGTGATTGTGGTGGCATGATTTAGACCATGCTTGTACTTAGCAACATTGGTTTCCACTCACTGTGATGTGTCAACTTATTTCATGTGGCAACTTGACTGGATCATGAGGGGTCCAGACATTGGGCTAAACATTATTTCTGGTTTGTTCATGAGGATGCTTCTGAATGAACTTAGCATCTAAATTGGTGAACCAGTGTGAGTGGGCATCATTCAATTATTTGAGGCATGACTTGAAGAAAGAGGTGGAGGAAGGAAGAACTCAGACCCTGGTGCCCAATTGCAAGGGCTGGGACCTCAAACTCCTCCTGTCCTTTTTTGCTCCTGGCAATTGATTTTAATTGCCTACATTTAGGAACATAAAGTATTGGTTTTCTGGACCCCCAACTTGCAGATGGTAGGCAGTGGGACTTCTCAGTCTCCAAAATTGCATTACTAATTTCTTATAATAATAAGTATCTTCCTATATAGATATCCCATTGGTTCTGTTTCTCTGGAGAACTCTGACTAATACACTCACCACAGCAGATCTGGCAACAGTGCCCAACCTGCCAACAGCAGAGACCAACAATATCCTTCACTATTGCATTCCCAGAAAGGATTAGCTGACTCCCTGGTAGCCAGCTCCCAGGGTGATTATGTTGGACTACTTCCATCATAGGAGAGCAGAACCTTGTTCTCACCAGAAAGTAGACACTTATTCTGGAGATGTATTTGATTTCCTGCCTGCAACACTTCTGCCAAAACCACCACCCACGAACTTATAAAACATTTTATTCACAGTCATAGTATTCTAGATAGCATAGCTTTTGACCAAAGAAGTAATTTTATAGTCAGTGAAGTAGGGCAATGGGCCCATAGACATAGAATTCACTAGACTGACAATATTTCCATCACCCTGAAAGTCTGATAGAATAGTAGCATGGCTTTTTGGATTCTCATGCATGATGCCAGCTGGGTGGAAACACCTTATAGGGCTGGGTAATGTCACTAAGATAATGATCTATGCTCTAAATCAGTGGCCAACATACAGCGCTATTTCTCCTGTTGCCAATATTCATGGAAGTGGAAACCAAGAAGTAGAAGGAACATGGCTTCTTAAACTATTACCTCTAAAGATCTATCTGCTCCTGACCAAAATAATAGCTGCTTGTAATCCTTATGACTGAGTTCCTCTGGGCGAGAGATCTTCATTACCGAAGAAGGAGGGCTTCTACCAGGACACAGCAAGAGTTCCACTGAACAGGAAGTTAAAGCTACCACCAGGCCACTTTGGGCTTGTCATTCCATTTAATAAATAGATGAAGAAGAGGCTATTATTTTGGCTGGGATCATTAATTGTAACTCAAGAGGAAATTGAGTTGCAAAAAATATGACAAAAATATTGAAGGGTATGCTGTAAAGTAGGAGATCCCCTGGGATGACCTGATAAATGCTCTTATATGTTATGATTAAAACCAATGGAAACTACAGCAATATAGTAGAGGCAAGACTTCTTTGCCCAGACACTTTAACAGTAAAGGCTAGGGTCACCCCACCAGACAGGAACTATAACCAACTGAGTTGATTGCTGACGGCAAAATGACTAGTGGAAAAAGAAAATTATGAATACCAGCGATAACTGTATGATCCATTGCAGAAATAAGGACTGTAACAATTATAATATATCCTTCTTGTTTCAGTATTAATATAAGTGTGTATGTATTTTTTCCTATTACTTAACACATGTAAATATTAGTTAATTTATATATCAGGATGAAAACTTTAGGGTATCAAAGGGGGTGCAAAACTTAGGAAAAATGAGTATCAAAGATGGATAAAAGAGTTTTGCATGCCCTCTTGGGGACAGGGTCAGTGTTTTCAGTTGTACATGAGATAGCTGCATCATGTTAGGTGTAAGTATGATTTTGCTACTGTCTTTTTTTTAAAGATTTCACTTATTTATTTTTAGAGAAAGAGAGGAAGGTGGGGAGAAAGAGGGAGAGAAACATCTGTCAGTTGCCTCTTACGCAATCCCGAGGACCTGGCCCACAACCCAGGCGTGTGTCTCAACCAGGAATTGAACCAGTGACATTTCAGTTTGCAGGACAATGCCCAACCCAGTGAGCCACACCAGTCAGGGCATGACTGTCTTTATTTTAAAGTTCAACGTGGTTAAAAGAAGTGTGTATAGGAACCAATTTGACAAGTGGTACACTGTGGTGGCTTTGCGCTGTATCAATTTAGCTAAACTAGAACATTTTCCAGAAATCTCTCCTATGTAGCTCTGGGTAATGGTTGGCTAATATTTACACAAGGTTTGGAAAGTAGAAGTTGAGCCACAGTTATTTTGTTACTCTCTGTTAGCCAGTGAGAGGTCAGGTGCCGCTGCAACTCATATACATGGTCAATGTATATGAGTCAATATATGTGACTCATACGCATTGTATACATTGACAACAATCGGCGATGCTGTCACTGATTAACTTATTGGCATGGGCAGCACTGCAACCCACAGCAACTCTTGATTCTGCCATATCTTCTCCTTCCATTGCTCTGAGTCTTGCAGAAAGAACATGCACAGACCATGGCAACAGGTACCAGCTTCTCCACCAGGTCACCCGTGGACAATCTAGGTTTCAGATTGTTCTAATGGGTTCATCCTTTCTGGTTCCAATTTTCCTTGTTTCTCATGCATGTCCAGCTGTTTTTCCCACCTCTCAGTTTGGTTGACCCATAATGGTTTCAAGGTCAATACAGAGTCAAAGACACCACCATTACATAGATTCCTCCACCACCTCCCACCATTGCATAAGATATAAATCTTATAAATTTCCTATACTTTATCACTCACTGTTCTACCTCTCTGAATGAGCCTTAACTTATACATCATGTATTACTCTTTAATCTGAAAGGAAGAAGATAATAAATGCCAAAAAAAGAGAGAAAGTCATGTATAGAATGAACATGAATTTAAAAATTATAAAATGACATGTTTGTCTTCATTTTTTATAGTCTAGAAATAAGATTTTAATCACTTTTTTTCTTAATACAGCTTTTCTTAAAACCACATCATGGCATGCTGGGAGCTTCCAGCCCAAAGCAGAGAGCAAGCTGGCACTTGTTTTGAGTGAAACCAGGACACATTTACTAGGGAGGGAGGACTGTCCCTATGCAGAAAATGATCGTCAGTCCCCATCAACCAAATGTGAATCTTATCTGGAATAAGAATCTATTGGGCTCATGGAAAGGACTGGTCCAAGATTAGGCAACAAGGGATGCTGGTCACCTGACAACATTGGTAACATCAGCAGATGCTTTAATTATAGATTAAGGAGGTCCATCTGGCCGCAAAATGGAAAAACATCAACCACCTTTGTGCCTCTTAGTTGCAAGACTTCAATAATGGTCATATCTTATTTATCTTTTTATTCAAGAGCCTAGTGCTGTGCGGACAATGTAGTAGATAGTCAAATTGTTGAATGAAAAAATAAATGAATAATCTCCACCAGCCAGGCTGGATACCAGCAGAAATTGACAGTCGAAGGTTGTCAGCAAAAATACCTGCTATTCAGTATGGTGCACTGTGTCAATGTGTTTTTAAAATAATGTGAGTGACATCACTCTCTCTCTCCCCATAGATATTTTCCATAATATATATTAACATATAATGATTATATTTGTATAACTTTTATATAGAACTTTTATATTTATGAGACTAGTAAACATAAATAAGATATCTTTTAGTTCTAGATATCTCTCTGTATAAATGTGTATATATATACAGACATTTATATATGGACAGATAGTATGACTACCTACATATTTATAGAGAGAGATGGATAAAGATAGATCCCAGATCGTAAATGTTTGAGCTAGAAGAGAACTTACTGATAGTTAGTAATTTAACCCTTCTCTGTAAGATAAAGGAAGTTTTACATTTCAGAGGAAATTTTTCTCAGTAAAATTCAGTCTAAGCAAAAATTAGAAAATACAAAGGTTAAAGGGAATAGGATAATAAATATGAGGAAAATTAGATCTTTGGGTGGGACTTTTTTTTTCTTTCTTTTTGCCATGAGCACTAAAAGTCAACTCTGGCTGTCTCAGCTCCTCTTTTGCAGGTCCAGCCCTGCTCAGTTTCTAAACCCATCTCAAACCAGGAAAAAAATATATCAATAGCAGACACTGAATGGGTCTCACTCTTATAAAATGCTATCTGGGTGTCTGGTGAGTTCTTTTCCTATTTGTGCATTCTTTCCTTCCCAGTCTTATTGTATAGACACAAATGATCATCCCCTAACCCTATCCCCATGGTTATGGTCCAATCGTAGGTATTTTGCTTCCTTGACTCCAGCTTCCTAGGCTTGACATCCTTGAAAGCCTTCCTCAAGGGCTAGTCTTGCTCCCTGAACCTTGAGTTGCTGACCATCCAACTTCAGATGTCCCCTGTCTCCTGCCCTTGAACCCTAGCCCCAACCTGCTGGATTAACCTTCTCAAATATGGATGTCTGCTGATGGTACACTGTCTGCCTGTCTACTTCACACTGGATTTCCTGATTGCCCACATGGTGCCAGCAGCATGGTTTGGTTGGTTACTGCCCTCATTGATCTGATTATATGTTCCCCAGCATGCATCCCCTTTGAACATGATGTGGGGACAACACCCACTAGATGCATTTCAGGAAGTTAAAAGAACAGGTGCCAGGATGGACGAGTAATAACTCTGACTCACCACAGTCAGTCACGGGTTCTTTGGTGAAACAGACTCCATCTCTCAAAGTGATTTTTAATTCAGACATTGCTGCCCTACTCTCTATAACTACCAGTCTGAGAGAAACCTGAGCTTATCTTTTTACCCCCAAATTTATACTGTACCAAGGTCTCAAAGATATCTACCAATGTAAGTATCTTGATGTAGTATTATCTATGAGAAACTATTCTCAAATATCCTAACGGCCTCATATATTTTAAGACTAATGCAACTGGCTTTCTCATTACCGTGCCTCAGAAGGACATGGACTAACTTCATCTGATGTGTCCCAAAGGAGAAAAAGAAAAAAGCAGGAAAGAAGAAGGGGGGAGAAAGTTCACCAGCTCACAAACTGATAACAGGAAAAAACTGCTTGAAACCAGTCCTGAAATTATCTGGCGATCCATTCCTACTAAGATGACATCTGTCTGTTTTAGATGACTAGTAATTAAATAAGAAAAGATCTCTCTTGTCACAAAGTGCTAAAAATGACTATCAGTCCTTCAGGGCTAAGCATTATTGAAATAATTTCTTCCAACTACCCAAAAAGTAGAACTTTAAAATTTATATTTAAAAAGTGCTACAGTTAAAACATACTTACATCAAAGTCAGGGAAAAGTAAAAATAATAATTTCTCCATTAAAGCAAAAAACAGAAGAAGAAAATTGGTAGCTCAAGGAAGAAAGTAGCAACATGTCCTTTTCCATCAGTAAATTACAAATAATAAGTCATTAGTCAAAATAGGAGTGTCTTGGTACATTATGTGATAAATACTTCCAGTATTATAGTCAACATATTCATTAGGAAGTCACTGCAAGACTTCCTCATTGCTTTGTTGGGCTCCTAAGCATTTCACATATGCCTTTAATACTAGAGATATTAAGTATAGTTGATTATTTACGTTTATGTTACCAACCAGAAACTAAAATCTATAAAGGTAGAAGACATGTAATAATCATTCCTATATTGTCAGTGCTTGGCACAGTGTCTACTAAATAACAAGTACCAGTAAATGTTGTTTGATTGAATGAAGTATTTAATTCATATAACAGATGAAATGTCTCATAATATGTAACCCCAGAAGGTTTTGAACTTGCTCAGAATTGCTGGTTCTCTATTCTCCTTGAGGTGCTAGTGTTTCCCACCCTCTTCTTTCCAAGGCATGTGTAGGCTAAAATAACCAAGGGGATTCAAAAATGAGGGCCAAAAGTACTGAACTGTGAATCATAAAAGGGTATAACCCACATTTACAAATATAAAAAGTCCTACTAGATATTGTGCAAGTAGGATCAAGAGTGAAATCAAGAGTTCAGTCACAACTTTATTCTGCTGTGAAGCTAAGGACATCTTCACATTCACGTACTCAGACTTTCTAACTGAGTTCACCATGTGCAAACACACATTACAGGGTCAGCCTGGCTTGTCTTCTTGTCTCTCTTTTAGTTTTCTATCCATTTCTACTCTTTTATTTTAATTTAAAAATATTAGAAAATCTGAACTGTGCCAAAACCCTCTGATTCTCTTCTTCTCAGCCTAAAGCAACAATTTTATAGGAAAATAGTCCTTTAAAAATGAAAAAGAATATAACAAGATATGTCTTCTAATCAAAATCCCTTACTATAATATGAATAGGAAATGGTACAGATCAAGAGTAGTTTTACCAGAATAGTTTTAAGATGGTTTTGTGGGGGGAAAAACTGAGATGTGAAGACAAGGCAAACAAATTTCCATGTATAGTCAAAAGTTTTTATAAGCTTATAGGAAATAAAGTTGAAATATTCCAACACTTTATTTTAACAAATGCTTGCCATAGTAACTAATGACTTCCAAAGTCTCATCTTATAAATAAAATATACATAAAGAAACTAAAATGAGTGAAATGTATTTTTAAAAATTAGAATTTATTCCTCTGAAATTCTGGCAGAAAAAGAATATGGATATTATTAAGACTTTGTGAGTAAAAAGTACTAAAGAAAGTGACTTCTGTTCCCAGTTATAACAGAGTAATAGGGACCAGATTTATATTCCTGCCTTAAAAAAAGACAAAATATAGGAAACAGAAGTTTTCAGACATTGAACGACAGGTGAAACCATAAAAACTATTCCCTAAGAGTCAAACTGCTAAACCAAACTAAAAGAGTCCTATGTTACTCCATTTTATGTCTGGGAAAGGTTTGCAGCATAAAGTACAGAGCCAAATGGTGGACTCATCTGGCTGAGGAGCTTCGTTAATAGTAATGGTAGTGGTGGTGGGAAAATGGAGATAACTGTATTTGAACATCAATTTTAAAAAAGAAAAAAATAGTAACAGTGGTTTGAATCTCTAGCTGGCAGGCTGTCCTGACCACAGAGCACATTCTAGAGCCCCATCTGGACCAGGAAGCAAATCCCTGGCTCCACCCAATGCTGACCCTATCCTCCAGGGCTACCAAACCAAGAAGTTTCACCAGAGATACCAGACAGTTGCAGAGCATGTCCTACAGCCTACCAGGTCAAGGATGACAGTCAGCAGCCCCACCCAACTGCTAAGAAAGGCTGGAAGACAAAACAAACTTCCTCAAGTTTACAGATGCTAAGGAGACAAGGATCACAAAGAATTAGGTAAGCATGATGCCATCAAAGGAAACTAATAAAGTGCTAATGACAGATCCTAAAGAAATGGAGCTCTGTAAACTGTCTGACAAAGAATTCAGAATAATCCTTTTGAAGAAATTCAGTGAACTAGGCTAAAAGAAGATGGACAACTAAAGAAAATTAGGAAAATAATGTATTAACAATATGAGAAGTTCAACAAAGAAACAGATGCAATTAATAATACAATATTTTAGAGGTGAAACATACAACGACATAATTAAAGAATTTAATAGAAAGCTTCAACAGCAGACTCAAACAAACAGAAGAAAGAATGAATTAAAGAATTCTAAGACAAATCATTTGAAATTATTTAGTCAAGGCAGAACAAAGTAAAAGACATTTTAAAAAAGGAAAGAAAGCCTACATAAATTATGGATAACATTAAGAGAAACAATGTATGCATTATTGTTGTTCCAGAAGGAAAGAAACAGAGAAAGAGGGAAAAGGCTTAGTTAAGTATATAATGGCTGAGAACTCTTCAAAACTGGAGAAAGCTCTGAATCTCCAATTTCATAATGCACAGATACTAAAAAATTTCAACTGTAAAAGATCTTTTCTAAGTCACATTACAATTGTCTAAAATAAAAGACAAGGAGAGAATTTTGAAAGCAAAAGAGAAAAATAAATTCTCACCTACAAGAAACTCTCACGAACTATTAGTGGCTTTCTCAGCATAAACCTTGAAGTCCAGGAGATATCAAAATGATATATTCAAAGCCCTGGAGAAAAAATTACCAACCAAAAAGTCTTTTCCCTGCGAAGATGTCCTTCATTAATTAAGGAGAGAAAGTATTTCTCAGACAAAGAGGTGCTTTTCATCATCACTAGACTTGCCTTGCAAGAAATGCTAAAAGGAGTTCTTTAAGCTGAAATGGAAGTATGCCAATTAGTAACATAAAAAAATCTTGATATGGGAAAGTATATATTCAAATTTAGAATATTCTAGAAGTGTGTAAGTCACTTAGCTCTTATATAAAGATTAAAGGTCAGAGGTATTAAAAATAACTATAGCTAAAATGGTTTCTTAATGTACACACAATACAGAAAGATATAAATTGTTACACTAAGAACATAAAATGTTGGGAGAGGAGCAAAAGGTTAGATTTTTTGGTATATGATCAAAGTGAAGTAGTTATCAGCTTAAAATAAACTAATGGTTTATTTTTGGCACCTGCTTTACCCTGATACTGCTTCAAGCATTGTAAATATGTGGAAATCAATGCTGCCAATCAAAAAAGTATTGCTAATACTATAAATATCCTATTTGTTATATGTCCCATGTTGTATTATGTCACCATAGATGTCTACCCAGGGAGAATAAAGGGACACATTTGCCATGATTCTTTGTTGATGTTAGATTGGACAAAAATGGATAACCTTTGGAGGCCAGTTGTATTGTTTTAAAAATGTCTCTGCTTCTTCTCTACCTAATCACTCTCTTCTTTTCCTCCCACTGGCCAATATCAAGCTTCTAGAATAGCTTGAGCTTAAGATTATTTACCTATGGAATGATCTATTAATCTCATCTTTTTCTGATCCCATATATTCACCAAATGCCTTCATAGTTTTACAAGTATGGCTGTGATGGGGGAAATGTTTCCCAGCTATAAAGTAGTCATGTAGCTTCCTGAATTAAAAAAAAAAAAAAAATCTGTCAAAGAGTGGTCTGGATAACATAATACATTTAACAAAATGGTTCTAGAGTTTAGAAATTATAAAACCAAGTCTTGTAGTTCAGAGACCCTTTCTAAAGATCTAACCTCCACTATGACCTTTTTACCACTCAGTTTGGCTCATTATCCTAATCCTGAGAGAACTTTTCTCCTAAGGGGGAAAAGTACATTCCAAAGATAACAACAGATTAGTGTGCTGATTGCATTCCCCTGCTGCTCCCTGTAAGACATTCCAAGTTACCCTCTGGAGGCAAAGGACCTTTGATAGAGTTGGAGAACAGACACACTAGCATTCCAAATTCTGTGCTATGTTCTTCCCTCATTAGATGGTAACTTCACGTATGGCAATACCATTTGTTGCATGGAGATGCAACAGTATTCTAGGGACTTCTGGTCATCAGTCAATGCTAGATATCCTCCCAAAATGCTATTCTGCTCAAAGAAAGCCTGTCTCATTGATCATCAATAAGGAGAAAAAAATCTACCTAGAAAAGTCAATATTTTGACATTTGTGATGTTCAGTGTCCTGATAATATTATGTGAGTGTTAAGAAATAGTCAAACAGATGGGAAACCTAGGATTGTCATAATCCAAGATTGCATTTTGTTTGTCAAGTTTTGACCTGGTCCGGCCACAATAGATATGAGCCCTTAACTACCCTAAAACTTTGCTCATTGCATAGATTTATTCTAAAAACAACCCAGATTTGTCTCTGAATACCCAGTTTTCGGGTGGACAGAGACTGTAAGGGAGAGCTCTGAACTGTTGCTCTCATCCCCAGCCTATATGAACTGTAGTGATGTTCTATCAGACAGCCCATCATTGAGTACCAACACTAGCATTTACTAAACCAGACGCTGGGAAGATGGGCATTCTCCCAGAGCCCACACATGTAACGTGTTTGATCTCAGGGCGCAGGCTGGTGCTGCAACAGCTCACACAACAAAAATGTTCTCTGGCATGGTGTTAAGGAAAAACAGCTTCCCAGCATCAGATAGTGACTGAATTATCTGTCACATAGTGGCTTTTTTTTTTAATCCCCAAAATTCTAACTACTTAAGAAATCTCAAAAACAGAATGACATTGCTCATATCTAAAGTGATCACAGTGGGAAGGAAACTGCTCTCTCACCATATTTTCTCATATGACTTTAACATAGTTTCTGTCTGAAATCAAGACTCACATTGCGCATTGTGTTTCTTTCATCTGAAAAAAAAATGTAGGCGGTAAGCATCTCCTCGAGTTGTTCTGAGCATCAAGGGAAGTAAAATATATGCACACATAAATGTCCCTGCCCCTGTATCTAGCATCTAATGGAAGGTCCCTTTCCTTTCAAAGTAGAAGTTAGTAGAGAGACACCATTTCTTCCAGCGTGGGTGGTACATTTGACTGATGCCCCTCCCTGCCCCGATTTCTCGCTGCTGGACTGCTCCTGCCACAGCCCCCAGGCTCTCCCTGGTTCCCGGATCACCTGCACGTCCATTCAGGTTCATCAGCACTGCAGGCTCCAGGTTATTTAACTAGTCTTGGTCTTAGCCTCCACAGTAAGACTCTACTCCATTTCCTGTGTGTTCATTGCTTTCCTACTTGATGACCATGGTTATTTCCTGTCCAGACCAGGTTCTACTCTAAGGTTCTACTGCCAGTAACAAGCTGCCTTGGATGGCCTTCAGCAAGTGCCTGGACCTTCCATTTTACCCTTTGGAGGAAGTGCTGAAGGAGTCCCTGCTCCATTTCCTGCTAGGAACCATTAAACTAGCATCACAGCATCTTGTCCTACCGAACCCACTCTGAACAGGCAGGGGGAGGAAGAGGGATTAGAGAGTGAGACTAGACATGGGAACAAGCTTCTAGGGCAAGAATCAAGCTCAGGGAAGCAAAGCTGAATGCTCCTGGCGTCTGTCTCTGGGTAGAAATGGTGAAGGAAGTTGTAGTGGTGGCTTTGCCAATAATGAATTGTAGAACTGAAATAAACTTTTGTAAACTACCAATTTATAAAAAGTAAAGTCTGATCAGCCATGCTAAAGAAAACCAAAATGATCTTTCTATCATTCTGTAGAAAAATATTATGAAAATGTTCTCTAATAGTCAATGGGATTCACAGATATGGCTATAGAAGCATGCATGTAGTTGAGTACAATAGTTCCAAAGAAATAGGGCTACAGAGCCTGCAGGAATTAACAAATTCTAAACCAATGTCATTTTAGAGTTCCTGTAATCTTTCTTAAAAAGTACTGAAAGAGTAAAAGAGATACATAAAAACAGAGACAGAGAGGGAAAGAGGAAAACAGAGAGAAAAACTGAGAAGGGAAACATAATTGGAATACATTTAAATTTAGTAACCCAAGTCCTAGTTTCCCTAGAAGGTTTGTGACCTAACATAAGTCTTTTAACCTCTTTGAGCCTCAGCTTCAACAATCCCAACATCGGATAATCGTCTCCCATAACTTGTCATCCAAATATGGTCATTGTCACTCTTTGGTACAGCCCATGTGAAACATTAAACAAGACAATGTTTTTCAAATTTTGTTATCTCACAAGAACTGTACCCAAGGCCACCCATGTGTAAAAGGATGGCCTGGACATAGGCTTTTAGCTGGTATTCTGCTTCCACCCAACAAAACTCTGAGCTCCATTGGTAAAGATGAGGGGAGAAGTGATATTAAGTCAGGAGGCAGCAGCCTCTGCCTCTTATACAAACTGAGGGACATAAAAGATAAATAAATCATTTTGTTGTTTTATTGGAGTAAAAAAAGAACATGATGCAAATCTTCTCACTCCGTTAAACTTTATGTAACAAATTTACATGAGGAAGTATATAGGAAACATAATAGTGGGGAAAAAAACAAACTTGTCCAGGAACACGGCTATCTGAAATATCTATAGATTACTGTGATCTTGGATGAGCCACCTAAGTTCTGACCTATGTTTTTTTTATCGGTAAGGTGTAAGGCCATGAACTGTATCAATGTTACAAAGTTGTCATTACGTGAACTCATGCATGGGAAAGTGACTTATACTGTTAAGTTGGATAGACATGTTAAAGAATGACCTGGACCATCAGTATAGGGAGATATTGCACTTATTTAGAATTGCCAGGAAGAGCAGAGGGTTGTAGAGTTGAGCTTAGAAATGACTGCAGTGAGGAAAATCTTGTTATACAGCATTTAAGAGCAGTATTAGGGGTCTTTGGAACCTGAGCTTCAGTTCCAACCTTGACACTTACTAGCTGTATAATCTTGAGCAAGCTACCTAATCTCTCTCTTTTGCCATCACTTTGTTTATAACATTAGAGACTATCTCATATCGTTGTTTAAATTAAATGAAATAAGACAGTTAAAATCTTTGCCCAAAGAATGTCATGTTATAGGTGCTCAGAAAATGTGCAATGCTGCATTGGTGATGATGATGATGACAATGACAGGAGGAATATACATGTAAATTCATGTAGAAGAGGGAAGAGAAACATATTTCATCCTCTGTCTCCCAGAGAAATAATAGTTCTCAAAGGAAAAATATTAATACTTAGCACCATGGACAGAACTAGATATGATTTGATTTCATGCAATCAAAAATCTTGATAATTCTAATCTATGTAAGAAAGGATATATCAGGTAACTTATTTAAATGTTTATTTGCTATTATTATCATCTAATTCTTAGTTATAAAATAGCATGTATATCTTTCCTGCTGCTTGCTCTAGGACATATATTTGTGGAATATATATATACATACAGGAAATACATAATAGGATATACATATATTCCACAAATACTTTTAGAACAGCCTCCATGAAATAAACTAGGCACTGTGCTCAAGACACATGATTCAACAAGACAGACCCTGCTCCCACAGAGCTTGTAGTATAACTAGAAAGACACAAAATTAAACAACTACTCAAAATAAAGTTCAATAAGCATCAGAACAGAGGTTGATGGTGCTACGGAGACACATAGCCAGGGTTTTGTTTTCTAGAGGGACAAAAAAGCTCTCCCAGCAGTATTAAAGTTTGTACATATTCTTGAAGTTGGATAAGAAGACAGAGGAACATTTTTCTGGCAGATAAAATGCTATATGTGAAGGTGTTTTAAGTGGGGAACATGGCTTCTTGGAACAAGTGAAGGAAGTATGGAGAGAGAGAAAAGAGAAAGAATGTGGATCTTCCCAGGGATATTAAGAAGTTTCATTTTTTTCCCTAAAGGCTTTTAAGTGGAATCTAAAGTACAAAATAAACTAACAAAATAGAAACAGACTCATAAATAGAGAACAGACTGACAGGAAAGGAGGATTTTGGGGCTGGGTGAAAAAATGAAGGGATTAAGAAAAAAAAGCTCAACACAGACAACAGTATGGTCATTACTGGAAAGAAAGGGGGTGGGGGTGTAGAAGAAGGTAAGTGGGGATAAGTGGGGATTTAACTTGAGGTGGTGAACACGCAGAACAATATATAGATGATGTATTGTAGAATTGCAGACCTGATATCACCCCAATTAGTTCAATAAATAAATAAATAAATATGTGCCATTGAAACACATTTAAGAAGAGGGATATTATCAGATCCACAATTTTGATCACTAGGATTGGTGCCTTTTCCACTCTTTAAGTATGAAAAGGTTTACTAATTATAGCTCCCAGCTTGTGACACTTTCCTAATCATGACCCTTCAATAGCTCCCTGCCTTGGGCTGAATAAAATCTACCTCCCTGTCTGATATTTATGACATTTTACTATCTGGCCTCAAATGTCTTCCTCCACTCCTTTTTATGCATTCTATAATTCAACCAATCATTTCCAAAACTCAGCCTACAGTTTCCTATTTTTGCCTTTGACTTGATTATTCACTGAGCCTAAGGGATCTTCCACTTTGCTTTCACTTGCCTATGCCCTTCAGGGTCCTATTCAAATGTTTTCTTTCCTCTAGAGTCCTTCTTAATTCCCTGAGGTAATATTACTCTCTTTCCACAGAACTTTGATACTTCTTTAGCCTTTTTATCCTTTCCTACTGAGTACTTGAATTATTAATATTTATGTCAGAGTTTAATCTCAAGCATAGGCAATTGATAGCAAAAGACAAACTATTAATTTTCTATTCCAAGACTGTGTGTGATAGGAGCACAGTTACTTAATGAATGAATGGATACATGACAGTTTTACCACTAGAAGATGTCTCTGTTTCAAAGCTATAAGTGGCATTATAACTTATGGTTTCACTTTCTCAAAACCTTGTAATTGAGTTTCTGTATTATGAAATGTCACAGAGTGCTTAAATATATGTCTATTTTTAGAATATTTATGAGTTAATAAGATAATAAGCCTCGGAGTTTGGATTATTTTGAGAAGCAGTTGAAACATTAAAGTACTTTTAAAAGTTCTAAGATTTATATAATATGAAAATTTGGTACACAGATAAACAGTACTTTAACAAATTTTCTTGCACTGAATATTAGCTCTCTGGTAAGGATATCTATAAGTAGATTCATCCAATAGGTCTGTTCCAGATAAGTCACATGAACAGGTTTCTATATTTATTAATTGTTTAACTTACAAATAAGCCTTAGTGTAATGAGAAGCACATGGGACTTTGAGTCAGTAGAATCGATTTGAATGATGAACCTATAAATTATACTTCTTGCTTATGTGATGTTGGGCAAGTTATTAAACTCTCTGAGCTTCACTTTTCCCATAATGAGGATTATAAATGCACTACCTCATAGTATATTAAGAACTATTTAAGTGAGATGCCCAGGTTGGGTACCTCAGTTGGTTAGAGTGCCATCTTGATACACCAAGTTACTAAGGTTGCAGGTTCAATCCCTGGCCAGAGTACATAGAAGAAGCAACCAACGAATGTATAAATAAGTGGAACAACAAATCTCTCTCTCTCAAGTTAACAAATAAAAAATTTTTAATAGTGACACAAGTAAAGCAGTGTTTTTCTAAACAGCAGCATTATTTGCAAATGTTGTTTATTATTTACATTAACTGATTAAAAGTCATAATATAAATAAACTATATTACAAATCTTATATCAAAAGTAGAAACTACTTCTCCCAAATCTATCTGTTGTGTAAAATGTGGTCTTCATATCCTGGCCCTACTTTTGAAAAGCTCTGTGGGCATGCCTGGAATGAATGGTTATTAAGGTTGCGATGGGCAAAACATGAGATGTACAGCATGCTGAAATGCTTCCTGACAAGAAAGATAGAAAGTTTAGCTTCTCCAGGGGCAACAAATAACTCTCTCTCAATGTAGATGTCACTCTAACCATAAAATTTCCACTAAGATTATATTCTAGTTAAAGCTCCATTGCATGTTCCAACTTGTGCTTAGCACTCTTGATGTTAGAGCCTACATAAGAAAATTAGCTGTGGTGTACCTATTTATTCTATAGAGATTTATTGAAAGCCAACTTGGGTTCTCCAAATGTATGCTGCATATCTAAGAAACCATGATAAAGTGTGGTTCTTACTGTTAAGAATCTTGTAAATATAAAAGCATAGGTCTGCATGAAGCATAATAAGAATGTGAAGGAAAACCTTCAAAATATAGTAAAGCATTCGCCATGTCTTAAAGAATAAATAGGAATCTTCTAAGCAAATGGGCAAAGCTATAGGTAAAAGGAAATTCCAGGCCAAACAGATAGCCTGTGGGCTCAAATTACAACCTATTTGAGGAAATGAAATTTTTTTCTTGCTAGTTCTTTTCTAAGAGCAGTGGGAAGTTACTAGGTAGTGATCACAGCATGGATAGAAATAGTTCTCTTTCATCCTTCTTTTACTCGATGTCCATATTTCAAATCTTCCCACCATCTTGGATGGATAATGACTCAGTAGGACAGAATAGATGCTACACATCTGCTTTGCTCTAAAAAATTAATTTCTATCCCACTTATTAACTATATTACACCTAAACTTTACACATGCAACAGGATATCAAATGGGACATTTTCCAATCATGTTACTTTGGGCTGGGACCCCGAATCTGGAAACAAAGGGAAGATGAGTATCCAAAATTCTAAAGAGAGAACCCAGACCATCTAACATGTGGTCCAACAAACAGACTTAGCCACCTGGAGGGCATGAATGACCAGGGATGCTCGACCACTGGAGAGGAGGTGCCAGAGAAGAAACATGTGTTTAGCAAGAGCATTTCAAGATCTTATATTTTCCCCTCTCCTACCCCCCCATCCAAATTAGCTAGGTTTCAGAAGTCTTATTATGTGTCCTCTAAAGTTTGGGGGTCAATTGGGCTTGATGTCTGACTTAAACCCGACCTCCTGCCCCCCAAAAGGTTTAAAAGCAAGAAGCTGCTCAGAGAAACTTCAAATGACAGAGAAAAGATGAGGTCACATTAAGAACATCTTGTACTTTAAGAATTTCTAGAGACTCAAGGGCAAGAATAGACATAGACACTGAGGAGAATAGCCAGACATGAGTCAAGTTGAAGGGAACTCTGTACAAGGTAGGCTCAGAGGGATAAGGCACCTCCAAAGGCGTTGTCTGGAGTATATAGAAATGGGCTGAGGGGGTTCCAAAGCACCAAAGCAGCCAGCCATGAAGACTAAGCAATATATCAGAAACAAGATCCTCCAAGAAACATAAAAAAGGGCGTGCCCAAGAGAGAAATGGCCAGTATTTTCCTCTGTCACACAGAGACAACGATACAAGGTAAAACTCTGCTAGCAAGAAAGAACCTTTCTGTTTTTCACTGTCTTCCTTTTTTCAGACTTCACCCTCTAAGAACAGAAGCCCCGTGGTGAGTAAAGGGAGGAGGAAGAAGGAAAGAGCCACGTGGGCCAACACTGACCAACTTTACCAGAGCCTGCTCCTGACCTCGGTTGTCCTAACCCAGGACAGCCCCAAGCTGGGCACATGAAAAGGCTCAGAATTAAATGAGAAGTGAAAGTTTGAAATTAAAATGAACTTTTTAGTACCTAATAAAATGAGACTACCTATTAACATAAAACAATCAGAAAACTTGTGGTTATCTTCTTGAGATTTTAGCTCCAGGGGAAATGGAGTGAACAGAACAATTCTAAAGGAAGAAAGAAAAGAAAAAATAGTTAGGTGGCTTTCTGCTCATGCCCTACTGGCCCCATCATACTCAATATATCAACTGAATATAAGGTATTTCATGTCATTGTCATGAAACCCTATGAGTTAAGCATTATCATCCTGATTTTATAGATGATGAAACTAAGTCTTGCATAGATAAAGTAAATTATTGAGAATCACCACCTGTAAGAGTGAATTTAAACACAGATTTGCCTAATTCCAAATTTGGCACTTAACATCTAAGCTATTTTGCCTTCATGTTATGCACATTATAAACTTAAGGTCCCAATACCATTAAACAGACCTGTCTGTGAAATTCCTGAATATTTTACTTAAAACCAATATTTCAGGAAAACAGTATGATAGAGGTGTGGGAAGAAACAACTAGGAATAGCTGAGAAGCAATTCAGACCGATGTTGTAACTGAGCTGGTAGTATCTTCCCAAATTTCTGTTTATTCTTTAAGATATGGATCAAGTGTATTGATTTAACAAATATTTATTGAGTTCCTGTGATGTGCCAGGCACTATGTTTGTGCATAAAAACACGGAAGTGAACATGGCTTCACTCCCATTGGATTACAGGAACAGTCAACATTACAAACTGCCCATGGCTGCCCTATCTGTGATGTTCTCTGATGTAAGTGTGCGCAGACAAAGAAGAAGGGGGCCTGACTCTGATGGTGTAGCCAGAGAAAGCTTCCTGGAGGAAGTAACCTGGAAGCTGTGACCTGAAGGATGAGAGAGGAAGACAAAGCAAAGAGGACAGAGAAGTGTTTTCCAGCAGTGGGAAAAGCACAGTGAAGGCCTGGATGTAGGAGAAGATGTGACAAGTTCAAGGAACTTAAAGAAGGTAAGAAGTGCAGAGTCACAGAGGGTGATGGGCAGAGGGTGAGAGGGGCGCTGGCAAGAAAAGAGAGACCTACGGGCCACGTTGAAAGGATATGGACTTTATTTAAAAGACGTATGGGGTGGGGGGAAGGAGGCTGCAGCAAAAAAATCATGAATTTACACAAATTCCTGAAATCATATAAACAATTCAACTTCTGAAAAACCTTTCCCTCTGAACTTAGTCCAAACCACAGCTCTGATTCAAAAATGGGGAAAATGAGAGGAATGAAATGAAGCAAAGTTAATGACTGCTTTGGTAAAAGCAGCTCTCCTTCTGCAGTCGGCACCTTCGGCCGGCACATGTACAGGAGACCATTCAGTTCCACAGCAAGAACCACAGACCCTCCACCACCCCAACGAAGAAAGCTGGCTGTGAGAATTTCTCAAATTGTTGGGAGTGAAATTAAAATGCCATTCCCATTCTGAACCACAGAAATAATTTATTTTATTATGTTCACTAGAATAGAAACTTATTGGCTATTATTATTGATTGTGCCATGCTACAAAGCTTTGTGTATATGTGCATGTGTGTGTGTTGCTTGTTTTGCTTGGTTTTGTGTAGACACAAAAAACTGTTGAGCAGAAACACAGGTCCAGGACTCTCCGCCTTGCCATCAGTCTAAAGCTCTAACAGCTTGTCCCTTATCATTCCTAACTGGCTTCCCTCCACTTCCTTTGGGGCAGGGAGGGAGGCACTAGAAGCAAATGAAGGCAACTGCATTTATTAATAAATAATTATTAAAACTGTCATTTTTCAAGCTACTACTCAGTAACAGGCACAATATTGGGTGTTTTGCATGCATTATCTAATCTCATTTAATCTTCTCAAAATCTTTTAACGTAGGTGGTATCTTCATTTTTTAGCCGAGGAACTAAGACTCAGGAAGATTTTCCCAGAGTTCTGCCAGACTCTACAAGCATTATACATTCTTAGTTACTTTAGTGTAGTTGGGAATAATGCTCAGCTTTTCAGGGTCAGTCTTGGATAGGTTGTACAGGAATAAACTAAGCATACTCTTCTCCAGAACATGGACCATGTTAACTTCAGAGAAGATGCATAAAATTCAAGAAAACTATGCAAAACTACAGCTTTACTCTTTATCCATATCTTTAATTTTGATAAAGAAGAAGATAAAAAATTTTTTTCACTCCACAAATCTATTTTTCATTAAAAACAGACATTCCCTCAAATAATATTAAATAGTGGGCAGGCAACCAAAATATATTGCCAAATTCCTTTCTTAATTTGGTCATGTGAAGCTATTTCTGATTTTCTCTGACAGCAAGTTTTCCAGGCTGACAATTGCTCAGCAATATTGCATTATAATACATTCCCCAACCTCACGAGCTTTTGCAATAGCAAAGTTTGAAATTTCTGAGCTATTATCACATGAAAGATTTCATCTTAAAGTGAGATTCATGCAAAAAAAAAAAACTCATCAAGTCTAACACAGTGAACACTCACAGCATTTGCATTTCTAGTGATAATTATCAAATATTAGGTTTGGCTTAGGCCTTGTCTCAGTGTACACAATGGTCTCAGAACACAGAACTTTTTCTAAGATACATGTCAATTTGCAAGTAAGAAGCAGGTAAATGTAAATAAACTGAAATCAATTGTTTTGTGGATTATAATCCCCAACACTGATGTGACTGTTTTATTAATTTCTAAAATGTTTAAATAAATTGAAAAAATAATATTCCTGAAGTAACTTGAAAATCCTCAAACCTGGGACTTAGCCTAGGGAATGAGGTGGTGGGAGAGAAGATTTGAGGATCAAAATGGAAAACTAAGCACACAGAATTAAAGGCCATCTTTCTTTCTGGCCACTTCCAAACTTTTCTAGAGTAAGCAAATGAAAACAAAGGGAAATCTATGCCATTTCAGAAAGTGAGAGGACTGTAAAGCAAATGAAAGTGGAGAGATGAAGAGTTGATCAATTTCAAATCAATCATAAGTTAGGGTTAAACATCCACTAGAAAAATAAACAGGGTAAACCACCAGCATAATGTCTTTGCTACCCTAAATTTAGAGCAATAAGTCTATAGGGTAGCTGTTTGAAGAAAACATTAGTAGGTTTAAGGCCTTTAAAAAGTACCAGAGAGACAAGAACTTTAAGAAAGTAAAATTACTGTTCCAGGAATTGCTTCTGGCTTACCCTAGGCACAGGTGGGCTGCTTAGTAAATATAAGAAAGGGTTGGTGTGGCTCCCTCAAAACAAGAGCAATCCTGGCACTTAAAAGAGGTTGCCATCACAAAGACATTAAAGAAAGACTTTGTCCTGAAGATAAAAGGCTTTTACTTAAATGTTGTTAATTATAGCCTCCTCTTTACTCTACAACCTTAGCAGAACTATATTCCAGTGAAGGCAAAGTTTACCTGACAGATGCCAATAAGTCATAGAATCTCTGACACATTGGTATCAAAAAGGAATTAGATCAACTTAGACCCCCTTCATCGGGATGAGTCAGATGTAAGAAAACATGTTCCATTTTTCAATTAAAGAAACACTTTGAAATATTAGAACTAGTATTTCCTTTATTAAATAGTTGCTTTAAAAAGAGAACATAAGTATTAAAATTCTAACTGGAGGGAGGCAATATTTTAAATAAAAATTATGAGATCAAGAAATACATTTTTGGAAACAACAAAAATTAGGAACACAATTTTGAAAGTATAATTGGGACAATTAAAAGCTAAGTAATTGTTACAGAAATTGTATTTATAAATCAAAAGAAAAACTAGCAAAATTCTTTTAGCAATAATGGCAAAAACATAAAGATGAAAATTAGAAGTCACTCAAAAACAATGAGCTTCTCACCCCCTCTTCAGCGTGTGCTAAGAAGCAGAAGCAATGGTTCACCATGTCAATGGTTCACTTTCAGCAAGTAGAGACCTCAGAAGTCATCATTGCCATCTTTACAATAAGAACACGTGGGACAAAATGAGAATCAGTGACTTTCTTGAACCCATTAGAGATTTGAAATTACAAGGAAAACCACCACCTCAAAAGCTTGAAAGAGAAGTACATCCAGGAAGCTGCATCTGAAGTCTGTTGACCTGCAGCAGAAGTTGCTTGAGCCATAACCTGGTAGGAGCCCTTAAGTGATATTGCTGATGAATTGTTGGAGTCTGAATGTGAGCTAGTGGGACAGAAATAATACTACCTGCGATAACACTTGTGAATGCATCATTAGAGGATCCCACTGCCCCATACACTAGAAACACCACAAGAAAAAAATCTCCTTGGTTCTAACAGGAGGAAGGAAAGAGTGATTATTGAATATGAGCACTCTTCTCTGTAACACTCTTATTCCCCAGGTGAAAAGACTTTTCCAGAGCCTTATCCTCAAATAGAGGATTGTCAGACATGCCTCCTATGCTAGCCCCTCTAGCCTTCCTGTCTCACATAGAAGAAAGACCCACTGTTAACATACACTAGGGCTTCAAGGAAATAGGTTAGAAATGGTGCATCCACGAAACAGAAGAAGCCATAGCTGATGGTTTTCAAAAATTAATAACATACATCAAACCACAGATCCAGGAGGTTCGGAGAACATTAAGCAGGGCAAATACTAAAAATATCTACATTTAGGCATATTTTATTTAAACTGTAGAAAACCAAAGACAAAGACAAAATCTTCCAAGAAGCTGGAGGGTGGGGTCAACTTGCCTCTAGAGGGACAGGGAAAAGAACTACATAGGCTCTTCATCAGAAATCAGGCAAACACAAAAAAAATAAAATGAAATATTTTTTGAAAAATAATACTAACCTAAACATCTATATTTAGCAAAACTACTTATTTAAAAGTGAAAAACCATAAATTCTTTCAGAAAAACAAAATCTGGGCTAATTCATTGCTGGTACATCTGCCTGAAGAAATGTTAAAACAAGTTCTGGGGGCAGAATAAAAATGATATAGGTCAGATATTGGGCCCACATAAAGAGAGGAAGAACAATAGAGAAAGAATAAGTGGGAGTAGAAAATCTTTATTTTTCTTATTCTTAATAGGTCTAAAGAGTAACTATTATAATAATGAGGTTCTCAGTGACATGAGCATCATGGTGGAGTAAAATGTCCCTATTTTTGCCCCCATTTGAATAACAAATTAGGCATCCATCCCTGAGGAGAAGTGCCTCTGTGGGAGTGTGGAATCCAGTACCACACACTGGGGACCAGGGAGGATCCTTGCTCACTGTGAATCTGGTTAGGCAAACAGAACCAGCTGCAGGTAGCTGCAGAACTGGCAGGAGACAATGAACCTGTCCCAGCCTTTTCAGGCCATGGTCAGGGAAAACATGGAGAGTGCTCAACTGGGCAGATACCCGATAACAAGAGAGATTTGGTGGAGGTCCAGCCTTCCCAAGGGGTGATTCTACCATATCTTTGGAGCTACCACCACCACAACAAAAAAATATGGGTTTGAATGCATTGGAAAGAGTAAGAGGGTCTTTGCAAACACCCCCCTACCCCAACTCCGCACCAAGGATATACAGCCTGGGGCTAAACTAGCTGGGTTGTCTTGCCCACATGAGAAAAAGAGAGTGTTGAGTGAGTGCCCAACTACCCCAGCTGGGTGGAATGCTACTGGAGAAACCAACTTCTCTTCAACAGCACTCAAAGTACTGATGTGGGACTTCCAAGACTAGGGATAGGGTAGAGATAAGGAAGAGAAACATAAGAAGATCCAGGGGCATTAAAAGTATGTGGCTTCTGCTGACTGTATTCAGGGCTCTGGTGGGAAGCCTACCCATGAGCTTCTGGGAGAACCTCACCCAAGGAACCCTCAATCCAGCTTCCAAGCACTCCCAACCCCCTAGTGCTAAACTCACACCACCTGCATTCTGCAGCCAACTTCTCTTGTGTACTCCTGAGTGCAACAGTGAAAGCAAGCAGCAGTAAACAGAGTGCTCTGACAAAGACAGAGTATGGTCTTCAGGCAATGGAGAAATTACAAATTTGGGTAATAGCCCACTTTCTGGAGGAAAAAAAAAAATAAGAAGGATTTCTAGTGGCCAGCTGAGTGAGTTGTAAAACCATAGAGGACTTAAAAGCTTAAAAATTCTGCCACAAGAGGGAGCAAGAAGTGTGAAGTAGGTGTATCAATGGAAGTTCAAAAAATACACCAAATATAACAGAACCAACACACAGTATAATCTACCTAAAGGCAACTAGTAAAGATTTGAGGAAGTATCTTCTACTTCAAGGGAAAAAGCAGCAATGCAAATCTACAAAGAACATGAAAAACCAAGGAAACATGCCATCACCAAAAAATAACAGTAATTCAATAACTGAGATGAAAGACACAAATTTTTGTCATCTAGATGATAAAAAATTCAATATAGTTGTTTAGGGGAAACTCAAGTTACTGGAAACACAAAAAGACAATTAAACCAAATCAGGAAAATAATACATAAACAAAAGGATAAATATAACAAAGAAGTAGAAATCATTTAAAAAATCAGAAAATATGGAGCTGAAGAATTCAGTAAGTGAAATGAAAATGCAATAGAGCTTCTATAGCAGAGTAGAACAAATAGAAGATGAAATCAGTAATCTACATGATAGAAGTTTTGATATTATCTAATCAGAGGAGGACAACAAAAACAAAAAAGAATTAAAAACACAGAAGAAAACCTATCTGATCCATAGGACTACATCAAATGTACAAATATTAGGAAAATTGGTATTCCAGAGGACAAGAGAGGCAGAAACTTTATTTAAAGAAATAATTGAGAATTCCCAAACCTGGGGAGATTCTGGATATTCAAGTTCATAAAGCTAATAGAGCAGCCTATTATTTCAATGAGAAAGACCTTCTCTAAGACACTTTATAATGAAACTGTATAAAATCAAAGAAAGAGAATCCTAAAAGCAGCCAGAGAGAAAGAGATTGTAAGATGCAAATGAACTCCCATTAGATCAAAAGCAGATTTTTTGGTGGAAATCCTACAAGCCAAGAGAGTGGAATGGCATATTAAAAATGTAGAAAGACCAAATTTTGTCAGCCAAGAGTTCTCTATCTGGCAAAGGTATCCTTCAAATGTGGAGGAATAAAGGCTTTCCCATAAAAAAACAAAAGCTGAGGGAGTTCATTACCACTAGATCTTCCCTGCAAGAAATGCTTCAAGGAATTCTTCAAGATGAAATAAAAAAATGTTATTTAGTGACATGAAAATGTATAAAAGTATACAAGTACAACACACCAGTAAAGGTAAAAATAGAATTAGATTTATAAAACTCCAATTTTTTAAAAAAGATGGTATATTAACCACTTAACTAGAGTATAAAAGTCAAAGGAAAAAGTATTAAGAATAAATATAGCTACTCTAATTTGTTAACAAATACACATATATAAAGAAGTAAATTACAATATCAAAAATATAAAAGGAGAGACTAAAAAGGTGGAGCTTTTGTTTATGAACAAAGTTAAGTTGCTATCAGCTTAAAATGGCCTGTTTTTCCTACAACATGTTTTATGCAAGCCCCCTGGTAACCACAAAGTAAAAACCTACGGTAGATTTGTTTCCAGTGGAAGTGGGATTCTTGCCATGTTGCAAGGAAAGCATTCCAGGAGGCCCACAAGGAAGCATGAAGTCTGGTGATAAGATTAATTTGTGGCACCAAAGTCAAATGAGTCCAATCTTCCTTCATCAGGCTCAGAAATAGGGCCAGTGTCCAGAAATTTTGCACCATGCCAAGGTTTAGTCGATATTAAATCTTAGTCCAGTCCAACTTTTATCACTATCCAGATAGTTTAGCTTGTTTTCTGGCCTGCATCTTGGCTGGGGCCTGTCTTCAGAGTTCACATGGTCATTGAGGCCTCAGGCAACTGCTAGTCCCACGAGGCTGCTTTGGAGAGAACATGTGAACAAACAGGTTGAGAGAGAAGGCATGAGCAAACGCACTAGAGAGAACGGTTGGGCTTTTGGTTAGCTGAGTTATATTATCTGGGGCTTGGAAGGACCAGCTATTTTTTTTTTTTTAATTAACCAACTATTTCCTACACTTTCACAGGCTCCTGATGTGTATACTAATCAATTCATTTCTTAGATCTTCCAGGGCTGTCTCTTATCCAATCTGATCCTTCCCTAGACTAGACTGATAGGCCTCTATTGTCTCCATCTTGGCTCCTACTGTGCATGTGCTCACCTCCCCCTTCATTGTTCCATCTCTTCCCCCAGTGACCTACAGGGAACGGACTGGTAGCTCTCTGGGTAGTATGTGAAGCTGTGTCTTCCTAAGGAAGCAAGCAGGCTCATACTTCCTTCTTTGTTATGCTTCTTAATGTCTGGTTTTCTTTGCTCCCTTCATTTATTAATATCTAACTACCTATGCTAACAGATTCACAAAATTTGAAGAAAGGAAAAACAGAGCATACCACCACAGAAAATCACCAATTTACAAATGTAGGCATAAACGGAGGGAAAATAAACAATGGAATTTTAAAAAATAATCAGAAAGCAATTAAGAAGATGGTATTACTAAGTCCTTATGTATCAATAATGGTTTCAACTGGTAATAAATTTAATTCATCAGTCAAAAGTCATAGAGTGGCTGGATGGAAAAAACAAGAGCCAACTATATACTGCCAACAAAAGATACACTTTAGATAAAAGGATACACATAGGCTGAGAGTAACCAAATTTAAAGCTATTTATACAATTGGAAATCAAAAGAAAGTTGTAGTTATACTTATGTCAGACAAAATAGATTTTTAGCCAAAAATACTTACATAAGACAAAAAAAGGCTATTTTAGAATGATAAAGGGGTCAATTCATTGGGGAGAAATGACAATCACAAACAAATACACACCCAACATTGAAGCACCTAAATGTATTAAGCAAATACTAATACATCTGAAGGGAGAAATAGATGATAATGCAATAATAGTAGGGGACTTCATTATCCTACTTTTAGTCATGGATAGATCACCCAGATAGAAAATTAACAAGCAAATGTGGGACTTAAACCATGTGCTAGATCAAGTGATCTAATAGACATTTATAGAACATTTCATTTAATAGCAGCAAAATACACATTCTTTTCAAGTACACATGGAACATTTTCCAGGGCAGGCCCTATTACAAGTCACAATACAAGATTAAAATCATACCAAGTATCTTTTCTGATCATAATGGTATAAAACTAGAAATCAACCACAGGGGAAATCTGGAAAATTTACAGGCATGTGGAAATTCATTAATACAGTCCTAAACAACCAATGGATCAAAAACAAAGTCAAAGGGGAAATAACAAAATTTCATGAAATAAATGAAAATGTAAATACAACACATCAAAACCTATGGGATACTGCAAAAGCAGTTTTGAGATAAAGATGATGGCATTAAAGACATATATTAAGAAACTATAAAGAACTCAGATGAATGACTTAACTTTATACCTGAAAGAACTAGAAAAAGAAGAACAAACTAAGCTCAAAATTAGCAGAAGGAGAAAAATATATATATCAGATCAGCAATAAATGAAATGGAGACCAGAGAAACAATTGAAAAGATCAGCAAAATAAGAGTCAGTTTTTCAAAAAGACAAACAAAGCTGACAAAATTTTAGTTAGAGTAAGAAAAAATGGAAGATTCAAATAAATAAAATGAGAAATGAAAAAGAAGATATTAAAAGTAATACCATGGAAATACAAAGGATTGTGAGAGACTATTATGAAAAATTTCATTAAAACAAATTGGATAAACTGGAAATGGACAAATTTTTAGAAACATACAACTTACCAAGACTGAATCAGCAAAAAAATAGAAAATTAAACAGACCAATAGTGAGAGCAATTGAATCAGTAATTAAAAATCCCTCAACACAGAAAAGTTCAGGACCTGATAGCTTTACCTGGGAATTCTACTAAATACTTAAATAAGAATTAAAGCCATTTTTCACACTTCTCCAAAAAAAGAAAAATTGAAGAGAAGGGAATAACTCCAAACTCATTTTATGAGGCAGGAATTACTCTCATACCAAAGCCAGATAAGGACACTACAAGAAAAGAAAGCTATACACCCCTGATGAATATAGATGCAAAAATTCTCAACAAATATTAGCAAACTGAATTCAACAACATATTTAAAGAATCATACATCATGATCAAGTGGGACTTATCACTGTGATGAAAGTATGATTCAACATACACAAATCAATAAGTGTGATACAGAATAAAAGATATAAATTATTAACCTAATAAACAGAACAAAATATATAAATTAGGATAGCAACTGGGAATCTTTCCTATTTGGATGCCTTTTATTACTTTTCTTCACCTAATGCCTCTGGTTAGGACTTCTGGTACTATATTGAATAGGAATAGTAAGAGTGGGCACACTTATCTTGTTCTGATCTTATAGAAAAAGCTTTTAATCTTTAATCATTGAGTATGATGTTCACTGTGGGTTTGTTGTATATGACCTTTACTTTGTTAACATATATCCTTCTGACCCAGCAATTTCACTGCTAGGATTATATCCTAAGAGCCCTGAAACACAAATCCAAAAGAACCTATGCACTCCAATGTTCACAGCAGCACAATTTACAATAGCCAAGTGCTGGAAGCAACCTAGGTGCCCATCAGTAAATGAATGGATCAAAAAACTATAGGACATTTACACAATGAATTTCTATGCAGCAGAAAGAAAGAAGAAGCTCCTACCCTTTGCAACAGCATGGATGGGACTGGAGAGCATTATGCTAAGCAAAATAAGCCAAGCAGTGAAAGACAAATACCATTTGATCTCACCTTTAATGGGAATCTAATCAACAAAACAAACAAACAAGCAAAATGTAGCCAAAGACACTGAAATTAAGAACAGGCTGACAGTGACCACAGGGGAGAGGGGAGGAAATTTCAGGGGAAAAGGGGAAGGGTTTAGAGCAACAAGTATAAAGGACACATGGACAAAAACTAGGGGAGGTGGAAAAGGGAGGGAGATGGAGAGGGCTGAGGTGGTGGGCTGGGATGGGGATAAAAGACAGAAAACTGTACTTGAACAACAATTAAAATAAAAAAATTAAAAAATAAATTTAAAAAAGCAAAAAAAAAAGACAGTGTGATAATAGAAAAGGGCAGACACTTAAAGAAATACATTAGAGAATGAAGAAATAGAACCATGTATATATGTCCATGTTATCTATGGCAAAAAGCCAATTCAATGTGGAAAGAAAAGTGTTTTTAACAAATGGTTCTTAAAGAACTGAATATGCAAATAAAAATGTGTATGAAAAAGTTTGACCTTTTCTTTACTCCATATGTAGAAATTAGTTTGAAATAGATCATAAAGTTAGATGTAAATGCTAAAATCACAAAACTTCAAGGAGAAGATGTAGATGAAACTCTTTGCAACACTGGAGGTAGACAAGGATTTTTAAGTAGAATACAAACGCCAATATTATAAAAGAAAAAAATGATTAAATGGATTCATCAAAGTATAAAAACAAATTTTTAAAAACATTGTTAAGAAAATAAAAAGCCAGAGATTGGTATAAAAAATTGGCAGTGCATATATCTGACAAAGAGCTTTACCCAGAAAATATAAAGAACTCTTTACAATTCAATAAAAAGAGACAAAAATCCTAATTTTTAAAAATAGTCAAAAGTTTGGACACATACTTAACAAAAGAAGGTATAAATCACCAAAAACCACATAAGAATTGTCAGATATTGGGAAATTCAAATTGAAACCATACTGTGATATAACACATCCATTAGAATGGCTAAAAATATTTTTCAAATGGTTGTATTAAGTATTGGTCAGAATATGAAGCAACTAAAACCCTTGTTCTTCAGGAACATTTTGGCAGTTTCTTATGATGTAAAACATACACTTTGCATATAATTCAGTATATCTACTCCTAGGTGAGTACCAGATAATAATAAAACAAGAAAAATGTCTGTGGATAGATGAATACATTTTTCAAAATTTTAATATATCTATACGGTGGAATCTTACTAAGCCATGAAATGTAACCAAGCCGGAAACAAGAGTAACATTGTATGATTCTATTTATTTAATCTCTTGGAGCAAGAAATCAGATCAATATTGGTGGAAAACAAAACAAATATCCAGAATTTGGTTGTATTTTTATACACCAATAATGAAATATCAGAAAAGGAAACTAAGAAGACAATTGCATCTACAATAGCATCAAAAATAAATAAATAAATAAATAAATAAATAAATAAATAAATAAATAAATAAATAAAATACGTAGGAATAAATTTAGCCAAGGATATAAAAAACTTTTATTCAGAAGATTATAAAACACTGTAGAAGGAAATTGAAGATGCAAATATGTGAAAGCATATACCATGTTCATGGGTTTGAAGAATTAACATCATTAAAATGTCCATACCACCCAAAGCAATCTATAGATTCAATGTAATTCCTATCAAAATACTAATGACATATTTCACAGATCTAGAACAGATATTCCAAAAATTTGTGTGGAACCAATAAAAACCCCAATAACCTCAGCAATCTTGAGAAAGAAGAACAAAGATGGAGGTATCACAATACCTGTTATCAAAAAATACTACATGGCCATCATAATCAAAACATCCTAGTACTGGCATAAGACCAGGCATAAATATCGTCAAGAAAATATTGACTTAGAAATTTAGCATCAGTTTAAAAGAAAATAAATGTCTTTTTGCCATAAAATTATTCTTTGTCTATGTAATGAAGTCAAACACTGACCTTTGAAACAATAAAGTCTAGTCAAAGTAGGTTTGGATAAGGGTTTAGGACAGAACAGAGAGCCCAGAAATAAACCCAAGTCTCTACAGTCAATTAATATTTGACAGGGGGGAAGAGGCACAAAATGGAGCAAAAATAACCTCTTCAACAAATGGCATTGGGAGATCTGGACAGCTACATGCAAAAAAATGAAACTTGATCACCAGCTTACACCATACACAAAAGTAAATTCAAGGTGGATAAAAGACTTCAATATAAGTTGTAATACCATAAAAGTCCTAGAGGAAAATATTGGCAGGAAAATCTCAGACATTCCATGCAGCAACATCTTCACTGATAAGTCCCCTAAAGCAAAGTACATAAAGGAAAGAATAAACAAATGGGACCTCATCAAATCAAAAAGCTTCGCATGACTAAAGAAAACAGCGTTAAAATGAAAAGAGAACCAACTACATGGGAAAACCTTGGACAAGGGCTTGATTTCCAAAATATATAAAGAACTTACGCAACTCCACTCCAGTAAGAAAAAAACAAACAAACAAACAAAAAATGGGCAAAAGACTTGAACACACACTTCTCCAAGGAGGACATACAGAGAGCCCAGAGATACATGTAAAGATGCTCAGCATCACTAGCCATCAGAGAGATGCAAATTAAAACCACAGTGAGATACCACCTCATACCGGTCAGAATGGCCATCATAAACAAATCAACAAACAAGTATTGAAGAGGATGTGGAGAAAAGGGGACCCTAGTGCACTGTTGATGGGAATGCAGACTGGTGCAGCCACTGTGGAAAACTGTATGGAATTTCCTCAGAAAACTAAAATTGGAACTGCCTTTTGACCCAGCAATGCCACTGCTGGGACTATACCCTAAGAGCCCTGAAACACCACTCCAAAAGAACTTATGCACCCCAATGTTCATAGCAGCACAATTTACAATAGCCAAGTGCTGGAAGCAACCTAAGTGCCCATCAGCAAATGAGTGGATCAAAAAACAGTGGTACATTTACACAATGGAATATTATGCAGCAGAGAGAAAGAAGGAGCTTATACCCTTTGCAACAGCATGGATGGAACTGGAGAGTATTATAGTAAGTGAAATAAGCCAGGAGGTGAAAGACAAATACCATATGATCTCACCTGCAACTAGAACATAAACAACAAAAGGAAAAAGCAAACAAAATATAACCAGAGTCATTAAAATTAAGAACAATCTAATGATAAGGGTTTAGGGACTTTTATGTGGAGTTCATCAAAGTGCACACTGGAGGTTTACTTTGTTAACTCCAAGAAGAATAAGCCTGCCAAAAAAGAGACTCTTTGTGGTTAATTGGGCTCAAATTCATAACCAGAAGCCAGCAGCCATTGTTTGCAGAGACTCTCCCACATGACACATTCTAAGGAAAAACTGCACTGAGCTGCCTGCCTCTTAGACTATGTTTCTGCCATCTGAGCAAAACCTTATAAAGGAGCTCCTAGGCTTATAAATCAACCAATGGGATGAAGACCTGCCCTGGCCAATCAAGGCTGCACAATTATACCCTCATTTGCATTTTCCCTGCCAGATAGAGCAATTCCATCCTCACCAATTAAGACAGTGATATTTGGACAAATCACACTGTGAGGATTTGGAGTCCTCATTTGCATAGAAATGGATCAGTCAGTGACGGGGTTGGGTGGGGGCAGCAAGCACCCTTCTCTATATAAGTCAGCTTTATCTCTGACTCCAGGGAGCATGCTTACAGTTTCCATCTAAGACTGGTTCCCCAGCTGGAGCTCAACATCAAGGCTGAGCTGCAACACCGGAGTTAAGCTGTAACCCCCAAGCCTCCTCACCCAAGCTGTCTCAACCCAGCTGCCTCACAGCTGTGCTCTTCTATGGCCATGCTGTTCCATAGTGAAGCTATCTCATAGCTGTAATGTTCCACTGCCAAGCTGTTTCACAATCAGGCTATTTTCACTGAAGAAAGTCTCTTGCCTCACTGCACCCCAAGGTGGGGACTCCTGTTGGTGTTGAATCGATGACAACAACCTTCAGTTGACAACTTGCGTATCTCTATGCAAACTCTGTTGAACTGAAATACTTATTCATGTGAATTGGCTTCCTTCCAAGTAAACTTGCTGGATTCTGAGTTCCAACAAAATTAGGATTATATCTATGATTTCTCTTTCTCTCTCTTTCTCACACCTGCACCAAACTGCACTCACACACACTCTCTCTGCCTAGTGGATCTACACAGATGTACAATGGTGGGCACAAGGCACATGAATGATTCCTGACCTCTCTGCTGCCGTCTCATTTAATTCTGTATAGCTAAAGTTAACTTTTTGTTATTTACAAAGTATTATCTTTATTCCAATGGCTCTATTGCGCCTCTTTATTTTGGTCACATGTGCCTTGAAATGAAAATCTTTGTGAAGCTTACTGATGTTGAATTGGATATTTTCAAAGCCAAAATTTTAGGTGTGTTGATAGTATCCATATGAATTTAAGCTTGCAATTTTATGAACATCTATTCATAAATGTATTTGGAAATGACCCCAGAAGCAAGAAAAAAGTTACATTTAGATATGATCACATTTTAAATGAAAAGTTTGGATTACATGATCTCTAAGCAACAATCTCTCTTCAATAATGTAGCAATCTAGATAGCTAGCTCTGAACTGATGAGTTACTTTATTCTGGGACATGAGAGGACAGAAGGGAAGAAAACATTTATTGATGCAAGCAGATCTTCTCGCACAACAGAGCAATGGAAAGACCAAAGATTGTCCATGTTAGATGCTGTGCCAACTCATTGTATATAAAACATTCAATTTCTCACTGGTGTAAAAAGGAGACATTTTATAATAATAGGAAACAACATTGCAGTTGTATTCCTTACTTTTTTATTAGAAAGTTAAAAATAACCTTTCCAATATTTCACAATTTACCTCATTTAGTCATCTAAATAACTTAAGACTCATTGTTTTGAAATGAGTAACAGAAAATAAATGTCATAGATTATTCTCTAAGAAGGACGTAACTATTTTTCTTTTAGGAAAGGTGAAACATTATGCAATTTTTAAAAATCACATAATTTCCAAAATGACTACATCTAGAGTATTTTACCCCATTAATATTAAGCAATGACATCAAAATAAATCAAAAGATGCTTTTGAGCATTGTAAATCTCTTCTAATAATACTCCATATTATAAATAAAGGTAATTAAACTTAGAAACTGCTATGAACTTCTTGAAGATTAATGAAAAATCAACAGCCACTTGTCTTCCTGCTTGTGTGCCCAGCGAAAGTAAATTCACAAGAGAGTCTAAAATCTCTTTATTTTTATTTATTTTTTTAAATTAAATTTATCGGAGTGACACTGGTCGGTAGGGTGACATAGGTTTCAGGTGCACACTTTTATGATACATGACCTGTATATTGAACTGTGAACCCTTTAACTAGCAGCTAGTGATTTTCCAGGATGGACGCTGGAACCCCTCCTCCCCTGCCCCACACCCCAGCCTTTGATGTGTTCCCAGCCATAAAGGTTTAAAAGTTCTCAGGCTGCCTCATGTCACCCCTCCCCCAAGCATATGACTTGTTGGTGCCTTTCTTTCCCCGAGATCACGCTCACTGTGCGTTTAGCCCTCCCTGTGCTGCGGTTTCCTTAGCAACAGGCTTGCCCTTTTAGAGGCTCCAGCGGTGACAGCAGTTTGGGCCTGCGTTCTCACAGGCCTTCTTACTGCAGTGCTCCCTCCGTCCCTTGTGAATGCGCAAAGGTCAAGAAGTAAAGTCCACGATGTTTCATTCTTTTCAAACAAAGGGCAGGAAGCTATGACAGGTTGGGGAAAAAAACACACTTTAACTGGAATATCTTATGCAAAAGTCATAATCTAAAGTATATATGAAAAGGAATCATTTTCTCCAAATCTAACCTGAGGACAGAGAGGTGGAAGCAGAAATTATAAGGCATACAGGGCTGGCCACGTGGGAGAATAAAGAGTGTCAAGTCGGGATGAGTTTGTGGGAACACAATGTAATCTGTTTCACCCTTTCACTCGGCCTCAGAACCTCCGAATTAGAAGGGATGTTGGGCACTAGTGCAAGACCTGGTATAAGAATTGGGTCTGCAACTTCTGGTTCTGGGGCTTAGGTGCTGAATAGTTTTATTTAAAATTCACTTTTTAAGTTTGACACTCATGATGTGTGCCCTTTTCTACATAGCTATACTTCAATAAAGTGTTATTTAAAAATAAATAATAAATAGTAAAATAAAATTCATATTTTAGATATGAATTTTAGACATTTTCAAACTATGAAAAAAGAAACACTCAATGAGTCCTTTTACTGGAATTTAATAACATTAAAAGCCTGGAAACATACTCTACTGATAGATTAATACTATATTTCTTTGTGTAGAATTAGTAATTCTTTCAATTAGTCATGAAATATTTATTAAGGACCTGTTATATGCCAGGCAGTCTTCTAAGGTTTGGGGAGCACCACTGGACAAACAGATTTTTTAAAAATTCTTGTTCCTCAATAATATATTCAATTTATATTTTTGCACATGTTCCATGGATTTAAAAGATTGCAATTTTGTCTTTTAAAAATTGACAGCCAAGTTGATCTGGTGGGAATATTACCAGCCTACCTGTTCCTCAGAACCAGTCAAATAGTGGCAAGGCTAATTTCCATTTGTGTAGCAGTTCTTGTCCGCCATTGTTGACATAATCATTTATGCAATGACAAATTATCTCAGTTATTTCCGTGATGCCATTCTCCATTCACACATCGATGGTTCCTAAATCTTCACTGTCAGCCAATGGTTGGTGGTGCCAATTCAATGCCAACAGGAATCCCCAATTTGGGGTGTGGTGACAGAGGAGAATTTTTTCAGTCTAAAATCTCAATTGTGATACAGCATGGCTGTGGAAGAGCACAGATCTGCGACAACACAGCTACAAGGTGGCCTTCGGGTGAGTACCTTCTGCAGCTACAGAGAGCTCAGCTCCACCCACTTACACAAGACAATTCTGCTCTGCTCTATCCCAGGAGACCTCTTTGGTGTTTCAGCTCCAAAAGGAGACAGTCTTCATTGGAAAGGGAAAGTGCGCCCCCAGAGCAGGAACAGAGCTGACTTATAGAGACAGAAGTCCCCACTCTGGTCCCTGATTGGTCTATCCTTATGCAAAGGAGGACTCCAAATCCTCACGGTTTCATTAGTCCAAAAAGCAGCACTGTCCTAACTGTTCAGAATAGAGTCATTTTGATTGGTTGGTGAAGATGCTGATGAAGATACAGCTGCCCTGCTCCCATCGGATGGGGGAAGTCTTGGTCCTGTTAATTAAAATACAATTCCAGGAATTCATTTATAAGATTTGGCTCAGATGGCAGAAACACAGTGCAGGTGGGCAATTTAGTTCAGGCTTCTCCACAAACCAGGGCTTGCATGAGTGGCCATTGTTTAAAAATGGCTGCTAGGCTTTTTAGATTTTTTCCAATTAGCCACCATGAGCCCTTCATGGTAGGTATTTTCTTTCTCAAAGTCAACACTACCCTGATCCTTGAGTTCTGGATCCAAGCACCATAATCTTTACTGGACAGCTCCACTTGGATGTCCCATAGCACTTGGATTTAACCTGCCCCAAACTTAATTCAGTACCTTCTCTGTTGAATCTGTTCTTCTTGGAGTTACCATGTCAATAAACTGCACCATTATTTACTCATTGTCACAACACTGGAACCCAAAGTCATCCTGAATTCTTCCCTCTGCTACATCACCAATGTGTCATCGAGTCTTATTGATTCTCCTTTAAGCTCTCTTGACATTGTCCACTTCCCTGCATTTGGCCATGCTGCAACCTAATAAAGGCCTCCTAACTGCTCATCCTGCCTCCCTCTTGCGTTCCCTCTGTACCTCATTCCTCAGCCAAATCTAACTGAAGCTTACACAAACAAATCTGATTGTGTCTTCCCCTGTGCTTATAACCCTTCATTGCCCTCTATGCCCTCAATGTTACCAGACAGGGACTGGGCCGGGAGTGGGTCTGCCTCAGTCCAACCTGTAGTACAGGGGTGTCAAACTCATTTTCACCAGGGGCCACATTAGCCTCACAGTTGTCTTCAAAGGGCCGAAATAATTTTAGGACTGTATAAATGTAACTACTCCTCAACAGTTAAGTGAGAGCTCATTGCTGCCACTGGGTAGAAACAAGGTGCTGGGGGGATAAAACAAGGTGGAGGGATGGATTCCACCCATGGGCCTTGTGTTTGCCACCTGTGCTGTAGTGTGTAGGTGCTTGACTTCATGCAGAAACAATGTCACAACATGAGTCCAGGTGATTTCGAAAATAAATTTATTACAACTGTGGATGATGAAATGAGGAAGGACAGGGTAGAAGAAGAAACAGGAGAAAGCCTAGGTGGTGCTCTGCTTTGGCTCCCTAGAAATGTCATAGGAAAGAAGTGAGCCAAGGCAGAGCTGCTGTTAGCTCACCGGTAAGTCAGAGAAAAGGGGGGCCCTGGAGACAGGATCAGGGGTTAAGCCTTGGATGAGCTGTTGCTGCCCACTGCTCCCCTGACCACAAGTCTCCTGGGGTCCCCTAGTGTGTAGGAAGAAGTAAAAAGTTCGTGCCCAGGAAGGGGCATGGACATGCTCAGCTCACCCTGGACCTTTGTCCTCAGGGCTTTTTATCTTCCTTCTGCAGGTGAGAATCTTAAGGGAAGGTTTTAGCAGAATATTTGTCAGCTTTCCAGGTGTGTTTTTAATATGCTGTTCCATCAAAGTGAGCATTTGTGGGGGGTGGGAGGGGGATAGGGGATTATTCTTTGGTCTGCTATTACTGTTTTACTTCTATCTTGGGTTTGTCTGGCTCTAATTGGATTTTTGTTATTTGTTCACCTGATTTTATCGGTTCTTTGGTTTAGCTGTCACAGATGGCATTAATTGGATCTCTATTCTCTATTTCTCAGACCAGGGTGATTTAAGCTATGTATTCTCTGGTTAAGAGGGAGAGGAATAAACCATTTGTTCTCAAAAGTCCTTGGTTAGGGAAGATAAGGTATTGTGATTCATTAGCTGGCTGTAAGTTATTCAAATTGTTTGGCCTCGTTTAATTTTCTTGTCCAGTTTCCCCATTCCACCTGCCCAGGAATTTTTCCAGCTTCTTACTTATCTTGTCTCATCAGGACATACTTTAATTTGATTTACAGGATTTATGGTCATTATCTTCTCTCATCAAGCCGTACTCACTTATTTTGACTTTAAGCCATACTTACTTCTTGAAGTTCTCCTAATGTTTTACAAGCTTCTTATGGAGCCTTTGTATAAACCATTTCTTTGTCTTGGAACATACATATACCACCTGTTATTCCTGTGTCCTTTGGGCTTCCAGGTGAGCTTCTTCTGAGACATATTCCCTGACCTACCAAAACATGTGCTTCTCATGTGTGTTAAATGCCAACCACTAATTACTCATATTACATTGATAATGTACTATTTCTCCCACCAGGCTGGAAATTACTTGGAAGCAGGGACCAGGTATATCTTGTTCACTCTTTTTTTAAATTATATTTTATTGATTATACTATTACAATTGTTCCATGTTCCCCCATCATTCCACTCCACCCTGCACACCCTCTCCCACCCACATTCCCCCCCTTTAGTTCATGTCCATGTGTCATAAGTTCTTTAGTTTCTACTTTTCCCACACTATTCTTGCCCTCCCCCTGTCTATTTTCTCTTACTGTCCATGCTACATATTCTCTGTACCTTTTCCCCCTCTTTCCTCCTCCCACTCCCCTGTTGCTAACCCTCCATGTGATCTCCATTTCTGTGGTTCTGTTCCTATTCTAGATCTTTGCTTAGTTTGTTTTTGTTTTAGGTGTGGTTGCTAATAACTGTGAGTTTGCTTCCTTTTTACTGTCCTATTTTTGATCTTCTTTTTCTTAGATAAGTCCCTTTAACATTTCATATAATAAGGGCTTGGTGATGATGAACTCTTTTAACTTGACCTTATCTGAGAAGCACTTTATCTGCCCTTCCATTCTAAATGAAAGCTTTGTTGGATAGAGCAATCTTGGATGTAGGTCCTTGACTTTCATGACTTAGAATACTTCTTTCCAGCCCCTTTTTGCCTGGAAGGTCTCTTTTGAGAAATCAGCTGACAGTCTGATGGGAACTCCTTTGTAGGTGATTGTCCCCTTATCCCTTGCTGCTTCTAGAATTCTCTCCTTCATTTTAATCTTGGCTAATGTAATTATGATGTGCCTTGGTGTGTTCCTCCTTGGGTCCAACTTCTTTGGGACTCTCTGAGCTTCCTGGACTTCCTGGAAGTCTTTTTCCTTTGTCAGATTGGGGAAGTTCTCCTTTACTATTTGTTCAAATAACTTTTCCACTTGTTGCTCTTCCTCTTCCCCTTCTGGTACCCCTATAATTTGGATGTTGGGATGTTTGAAGATGTCCTAGAGGTTCCTAAGCTTCTCCTCATTTTTTGAATTCTTGCTTCTTCCTTCTTTTCTGTCTGGTTGTTTCTTTCTTCCTTCTGCTCCACTCCATTGATCTGAGTCCCAGTTTTCCTCCCATCACTATTGGTTCCCTGTGTGTTTTTCTTCATTTCACTTATTGTAGCCTTCATTTGTTCATCTAATTTGCAACCAAAATCAACCAATTCTGTGAACTTCCTAATCACCAGTGCTTTGAACTCTGCTTCTGATAAGTTGGCTACCAGTGCTTTGAGCTCTGCATCTGACAGGTTGACCACCTCCTGGTTGCTCAGATGAATTAATTCCGGGGCCCTGGTCTGTTCTCCTGTTTGAGCCATCCTTGGTTTTGTTTTTTATGTTTTTGATTTTTTGTTTGTTTGTTTTTGTCTGGTCACAGCTGTTATGTAGTGAGGGGCAGAGCCTTAGGTGTTCACCAGGGTGGGGTAGCCCAGTCGTTGGGTTTTGATGCTGGATGTGGGGGTGGGGTGCAAGAGGGAACAATGGCACTTGCTCCACGCTCTCTAGTGGATTCCAGTCCCTTCAGCCACTTTCCCCTATCAAATTGGGCCCTTCTGGTGCTGATTTCCATGTGGGTGGGCCTGCGCACACTCCAGGACCCCATGGGTTTCCCCAACGAACTCTCCTGTGAGGCTGGGACTCCCTCCCGGCACCTCAGCCCCCACAAGTATGTTCAATGGGTGCTTTTAGGCTTTACTTCCGGGTGCTGGGGCCCTGCATTGTGCAGTCTGTCTTGCTGCCCATTTTTGCCTGGTTTATCTGCGCACGAATGCAGGTCCACAGTTAGCTGCCTTGTGCACCCCACTTGGCCTCCTCGCATTTGGCAACCCGCAACTGCCGCCTGTGTGCCTGGGGTGACTGCGCACCCAGGACCACCAGCCACCGTCTTATCCTACCATGACCCAACTCCGCAGGCCGCAGACTCTGCTGGCTGCTGACTCTGCCCCTCTTACCCATCTGGGTGAATTGTTGTTGGACTCCTGTACAATTCAATTTTCTCTCTGTCCTGGTTGGGGTTTTTTTTTTTTTTGGTTCTATATTTTTGTTGTCCTTAATTTTGGTTGTGAGAGAAGACACAGCATGTCCACCTATGCCTCCATCTTGGCAGGAAGTCTCTCTTGTTCACTCTTGAACTTCTAACATCTAACTTATATTTTTTTAGCATTAAATGTGTTGATTGATTTGTTGATTAAATTAATGCATTTTAGATGTTTAAAGTTTAATTTGACTTGAATGATAGTGAGCTCATAGATTATTCCCCTAGGAGCTTCTTGGCATTGAATTATATTTTAAGTAAAGGACAGGCTGAAACAAACTTTTACTCATTTATATATTTGTAAAAGTGGTCTTATTCTCAGCTTTTATATCAAGCTTTATGTTGAAACTGGTATCTCAAAGAACTCAGTTACTGTTATTATTTGCATCTCCCAAATTTATTTATTTGAAGGAAGTCTGCAGATCTTAGAAACTAAGAGTAACCTGAACCAGATCTTTCTCAAGGAAACAGAAAAAGTAGTGTTTTTTGGGCTACAAAAAGGAAAGGCTTAAATATTTATATGTCAGATAATGTGGAACAAAATATGTTCTTTTTTTTTTTTTTTTTTTTTTTTTTTTTTGGTTAAATGGTCTAGTATGCTACATGGTTTTTATATCCTGAGGGGAAAATTTTCATTTCTGGTCTATCTGCATAAAATATAATTAGATAAGTAAACATTTTTAATTAAATTCAAGAAAACACCTATCCCCTGAGTGTCTTGGTGCATACTAACATAATTAATGTGTAATATCTTCAGCTGGTTTCCCAAAGATATTGAAACTATTTAATAAAATATTTTCTATTGACCTTCAATAAATGTTAAGGACATAAAAGTGCATTATAATGCAAACCTCAGGGAACTTGGATAAAGAAATAGGATTCAAACAGGTGATAGCACAACAAGAATAGAGTAATAAGTCTAACTCTTTGGAAGGGGAAGGTTGCTTAGCTCTCTATCTCAGCCAGCATAACATAAAACATTCTAGACATACATAAAAAAAATTAAACTTTAAGAGGAAGAGGAAGGAAGGAAGGAAAGGAGTGAGTGAGGAAGAAAGTAAACAGTAAAAGTATGCCCTTAGTATTTTTTTTAGATTTGATTATTAAAACAACAGTTTATTTATATTTTTATTCAGGACATCAAAAAATGTGACTTGAGGATGAAAAGTCAACATCTTGAAAGAATATTTGCAGACTATGTTATAAACAAAAGATTAATGTCAGAATAGCAATATATAAAGAACCTACCACATTAATGAGGAAATTTTGAAAAACAGAAAGGAAAATTAGGCAAACCATACACAGAATTCTTCTTCTTGTCTTGAATTCACGCTAATAAGGCTTTTGCTCTCTTGTCAGCACTGAAACAAGGTAACCATTCATGCTTTAAGTTCCACCATAGTCAAATCGGGAAAATAAAAGCCACTTTAGGAATTTCAAACTGAGAGCATTTGGAACTGAGAATTGGTTACATAGGGATGGAAGATCCAAAAGGCCAAAAGAGAGATGGTGAAACAATCCAGACATTTAAACTCGGCCAGAAGTTATGACCATTTGCAGGACTGGAGGAACCCAAGGCAGAGACAATGTCGCCAGCACTTGTAAGCCAGGGTTGTCTGGGAAAGCTGGCACCCAAAGGAGTGCCTGGTGGTAGGTCTTACCCCAGAGGCAGAGCGCACCGTTCTTTCCCTCATGCTAAACTTACTTCCAGTCCTCAAATGTGTTATGATCTCTCTTCCCCAGAATAGTTTCTCTTCCTAGAACTCTTCTATCTTCTTACTAATGCTAGCTAACTCCTAATCGATCTTCAGAAGGCTGCTCAAAGTCCATTCATTCTAAGACACCTTCCTGAATTCTGTAACCTAAATAAACTCTGTATAAATACCCATGTTTACCCTCTATCACTGAATTTCTTTCTAATTATTACAGAATTTCCTGTCTTCCTGGACAGACACTAAGCTCTATGAGGACACAAACTTAAGGACTTTTATTTGTCTTGCTCTCTGCTGTATGTTTACTGAATAAAACAACCTGACACACAGCATAGAGATTAATAAAAAATAAAAAATGGTTGATTGAATGATTTTCCAATAACAGAGATTTAGTACCTCCTCAATTTTCTTTTGAAAACCTACCATCCCCTCAGTCTATATGGATCAGGCAGATCTGAATTCACCTCCTACTCTCCTCCACTGAAGGAGTGGGTGCATTTTTAAGGTGTGGCCAAGCAGCCCACCCCACCCCCCGACATTAACACAGTAATGGTCAAATGACCACATTGTTCAGATGGTCTTGAGGTCAGGTTTTTTTCTGAGTTACTACTTTAGAGTTCTTCTGCTGCTGCTAAGATTGCTGAGCTGAATGATGTAATCTTGGATCTGTTGGTAATCACTTTGCCACCAAGAGGACAGAATCTGACCCAAACATGAAATAGAGCTTTGATCTGGAGTGAGAGAGGTGAATGACTGAGTTCTAATGGTAACATCCTTTAAAACTCTGAAACCCTTTGTGCCTGAAGGCAAAATAGACCCCTGAATTTCTAGCTGCATGATCCAACAAATTGTTCTCTGTCTTAAGTCTGTTTGACTTCTGTCATTTGGAACTGAAGAGTCTTCACTGATTCCTTAACCAAACACCACTAGTATCTTTGACCTCCTTCTCATGTCTCCTGATCTTAGACCTAAGATCTGTGTCATCTTCTTGATGACTTAGGTACTATGACCAAGGAACTTATTTCTTCAACATTGATTGGCTTCTACAGGTACCATAACAGGCCCTGGTGATACACAGGGACCAAGGTATATACAGACAATAGTACTGACTAGGACAGAGGTTCTCCAACTTGCAGGGCAAAAGCAGCACCAGGAGAGCTAGCTACAAATGTTCTTCTTGTTGTCTCCACCTCAAGATATTCTAATGCAGTACTTCCAAAGGTGGGGTTTGAGGATCTGAATTATTTTTATTCTCACCTGAGGACTTTTTTCCCATTGCTTCCAGAGAGGAAGGAAGAGGAGAAGTGAGAGAGAGAAACATTGATAGGTTGCCTCCTGTACATGACCAGACTGGGGATCGTAGATGCCCGGTCCGAGGATTGAATCCACAACCCAGGTATGTGCCCTGACTGGCAACCAAACCCACAACCTTTCTGTTATGGGATGATGCTCCAACCAACTGAGCCAGACCAGCCAGGGCAAGGATCTGGATTTTTTTTTTTTTAATAAAAATCATGGACTTCCAGCCAAGATGGAGGTGTAGGTGGATACACTGCCTCCTCTCACAACCAAAATTAAGCACAACAAAAATTTAGAACCAAAAAACCAACCAGAACAGATAGAAAATTGAATTGTATGGAAGTCCGACAACGATTCAACCAGACCGGTAAGAAGGGCAGTCAGCAGCTGGCAGAGAGGGATTGTGGCAGAAAAAAGCAGTGGCTAGTGGTCCCGGATGCACAGGCAGTGGTTGGCACACCCCAGGCACACAGGTGGTGGCACAGGGAGACAACAAGCCGACCCAATGAGGCGCACAAGGTGGCTGACTGTGGTCACACATTCACGCACAGATAAACCAGGCAAAAATGGGCAGCGAGACAGACTGCACAACCCAGGGTCCCAGTGCTGGGAAATAAAGCCTAAAAGCACTGATTGAATACATGTGTGGGGGTTGACAGGCTGGGAGTCTCCCAGCCTCACAGAGGGGACTGAAATCTGAGAGAGAGCAGAACAGGCACCATTGTTCCCTCTTGGACCCTGCCCGCACATACAGCGTCACAACTCTGCTACTGGGTTGCCCCACCCTGGTGAACACCTAAGGCTCTGCCTCTTACTACATAACAGCCACAACCAGACCAAAAAAAGGGGGAAAAAAAGAGAAAAAAATGGTTCAAACAAAAGAACAAATCAAACCACCAAAGCCAATACTTTTAAGCGACCAAGAAATAGCCAACCTATCAGATGCACAGTTCAAAGCACTGGTGATCAGGATGCTCACAGAATTGACTGATTTTGTTCACAAATTAGATGAACAAATGAAGGCTACAATAAGTGAAATGAAGGAAAATGCACAGGGAACCAATAGTGATGGGAAGAAAACTGGGATTCAAATCAATGGTGTGGACCAGAAGGAAAAAAGAAACAACCACATAGAAAAGAAGGAAGAAACAAGAATTCAAAAAAAATGAGACGCTTAGGAACCTCCAGGACATCTTTAAACGTCCCAACATCCGAATTATAGGGGTACCAGAAGGGGAAGAAGAAGAGCAACAAGTGGAAAAGTTATTTCAACAAATAATAAAGGAGAACTTCCCAATCTGACAAAGGAAAAAGACTTCCAGGAAGTCCAGGAAGCTCAGAGAGTCCCAAAGAAGTTGGACCCAAGGAGGAACACACCAAGGCACATCATAATTACATTAGCCAAGATTAAAATGAAGGAGAGAATTCTAGAAGCAGCAAGGGATAAAGGCAGAGTCACCTACAAAGGAGTTCCCATCAGACTGTCAGCTGATTTTTCAAAAGAGACCTTCCAGGCAAGAAGGGGCTGGAAAGAGGTATTCCAAGTCATGAAAGGCAAGGACCTACATCCAAGATTGCTCCATCCAACAAAGCTTTCATTTAGAATGGAAGGGCAGATAAAGTGCTTCTCAGATAAGGTCAAGTTAAAAGAGTTCATCATCACCAAGCCCTTATTATATGAAATGTTAAAGGGACTTATCTAAGAAAAAGAAGATCAAAAATAGGACAGTAAAAAGGAAGCAAACTCACAGTTATTAGCAACCACACCTAAAACAAAAGCAAACTAAGCAAAGATTTAGAATAGGAACAGAAACACAGAAATGGAGAGCACATGGAGGGTTAGCAACAGGGGAGTGAGAGGAGGAAAGAGGGGGGAAGGTACAGAGAATATGTAGCATAGACAGTAAGAGAAAATAGACAGGGGGAGGGCAAGAATAGTGTGGGAAAAGTAGAAGCTAAAGAACTTATGACACATGGACATGAACTAAATGGGGGAAATGTGGGTGGGAGGGGGTATGCATGGTGGAGGGGAATGAAGGGGGAATAGGACAACTGTAGTAATATAATCAATAAAGTATATTTAAAAAATAAAAAAATTAAAAATAAAAATCACAAATCATCTTGATCCAGGCTGTTTTCAGATTATACTTAATAAAACACCAGAAGGAAGAAAACTAAAGTACTGATTACAAAGGAAACACTAGTGTTATTAGGAGCCTATTCTGGAAAGGAGCTTAAGCTAGTCTGGAGAAATACAAACTCCTCCCTGAGACCTGAAGAAAGTCTGGAAAAAGAGTGTGGCAGAAAGAGAGGGGAGAGTGACGAGGAAAGAGTGTGTGCTTGTGTGAAGCCACTGAGCACAAATGGCGAGGGCACAGCTGGGTTGCTGGTAGATGGCCACGATAGCTGACGATGCGGAGCAGGGGCAGTGGCTGGTCATCAGGGAGCCACAGTGGGCAGGGTCCACATCCTGGAGGGCCTTATAAGCTGTATGAGGGGGTTGGAACTTTACCTGAAGAGTAAGGAAAGCCAGTGAAGGGCATTAGGCTGAGAATGATACATGTTTAATAAATTGTTCTGAAATAATACCGAGTACTTTCATTTTGGTTTCTTCATTCTCTCCCAGGGCCCTTAGGCTGCTGGGAGCTGTTTCCACCCCATCTTTCCACGTTACATTACACTGTCAGTTCATTCCTTCATTTACTGAGCCAATATTCTCTCAGTGCCTTCTCTTTACCTGCCACTGTTCTACACAGGAGGGAAAGAATGTGAAAAACCAGACAATCCTTCAGTCTCTCACACTTCCCCAAGAGGGGTGGGGCTAGATACAGGCGAACAGACACACAAACAAACATACACTAATCAAGAGGCAATTTCATAAGTGGGATAAGCGCTGTCCCATTTATGAAAATAAAACAAAATAACAGTATAGATGAACTAATGGAGAGGTTTGGGGGGTAGGTCATCTACTTAATCATGAGGATTAGGGAAGACCTCTCTGAGGAACTTACATTTTAGCCGAAATCTCAAAAATGAAAAGTAGAGGTCTGGACCAAGAGCCTGTGAGCAGACAGAAGAGCAGTGCAAAGGCTTAAGGAACACCAGGCGAAGTGGGACAGCGGGCTGCGGGGCAAGAGTACCCCAGATGGAAGAGGCTTCATTGGGATGACAACACAAATATGCATTTGAAAAACACCCAAGCCATGACCATGGAATATGACATAATAAAAAGACACTCTAAAAAATCTTAAAATCTAAAAGAGGGAAAATTATAGCAAACCAGTGGTTTTACATGTAGCAATAACTGAGCAGTGAATTTACATGTAGCAATAACTGAGCCTCACTGCTGCTATAAATAAAAATGTCAATGTCTATTCCAGGAGGACTGTGTGCTCGAGAACAAACCTGGAGGAGGGTTCGAGTGAGAGGGATTCATTGAAAATATGCCTCTAGGGAAAAATCCCCAGGGGAAAGAGGGAAGCAGGGCAGGGAGGATGTGGTTTCAGGCCAAGGCCCCACTGAGTATTCCTTAAGTCTAATGAGGAAAAGACACTGGGCTTTCATACTCCCCACCTATGGCCACCTGCGGGCATTAACTTCCAGGCACTTCTGGACTCTCTAGGGGACAGGGAGGCTAAGCAGTTCCAGTGGCCAGCGTCCAGTGGAGGGCAGGCAGTGTGAACAGCAAAACAAAAAGCACACAGAGGCCTCTGGGGAGTGGCATTAAGAATGAGGAGTGATGGGAAAGGGAACAGAAGTAAATGCGATCTTATTTTGTCACTATAACAACATAGCCCTTGTTAAGTACCTAATGACAGCCAGACTGTCAGTGCAGGCTCCCGTTTGTGACTTACTGTGTCCTGAAAATATCTCAAGCCCCTTTCCCCTAACTCTTAAATTGCATGTCCAAACAAGCATGTTTAGCTATCTCATTTGGAACTATGCTTAGAACTTGTCATATGTTCTTGAAAGTATCACCAACATTTTCAGACACAGTCTAAATTCATTCAAATTTGAGATTTCTAAATATGAAATGAAATCAAGCTTAGTTAAAAAAATTAAAGTTGACTTTTAATATGCTAGCCCTGGCTTCACTAAGTCGGTCTTGATAAATTCTAAGGACAATCAAAAATTAGAACTTATAAAAATTGCTTTGGGCAATGATGACTGGCATAGAAGCATTGCATTTGACAGTGTGCCCCTTGAAGGAGGCTGTACTCATGTAGCACATTTATTTTATAAACAAAGGTGTCCTTCACTCACAGCTATGCCTGTATCCTTTTAATTGAAGATGGAAACAGAATGTAGGTGATCAGTTCCACAGTCTGGAACATTCTAAAGAAATAAAGCAGTCACCCATCATCCTGGCTCTATTTGACCAATGTTTTGATACTACCTACTTACAAAGAATGTGGGGAGGGGAAAGGGGTCCTGAGGACGTTTTCTGCTCATGCCTGACCCTTGAAATTGAAGACTCAGTAAAAGGTGGTGAAGCAGCATCTTTGACCTCAGACGGCCCCAGCAAGCACGGGGCTTGCAAAGGACACTGGGGACCTTTGGGCTCAGGAAATCACTGGCTGTGGCAATGAGGAAATGGTGCAGTAGCAGAGGTACGGGGCAAATTAAATCACAAACTTGGAAGACGGCCCCCACGCCCAACCGGCCAGGCTTCTGGGTTGCCCCAACCTACTCTGCAGTTTCAGGAATAATTGATTATGGCTTCAAGGTAAAGTATGTCTAAAGCCAAGTTAAATAGGTTCCAGTACCAACCTGGACCTATTCAAGGTCAAAAAATTGGACTCATAAAAAATTACTTTCACAGCTCAGAAACCTCCATTTAATTCCAAACATAATATTCATTCAGCTTACCCTCACTAAGTATACTATTTTTAATAGTAATAATTAGTAATTCTTTTTTTAATAATTAGTACTTCTTTAGTGAGAACAAAAAAGATGTTCAGTGCCATTAATAAATTAAATATATATTCAAATAAATGTTAATGTTTTATTTCATTTTATCTTATAACACCATCATTTAATATATTTTTCAAAAAAGCCTAACTATCAATACGGCCATATATATACATTATTTATAAATTATGCTGAACAGCGGGGCCACTGTTCTGGACCACCTAAACCATCCTGAGAGCAAAGCCTGCTCATCTGCTCTGCCCAGGAGCCAAAGTAACATGTTAGGCCTACGTAACATGACCCCCGGGGATGAGCTCCCTCGGCACATGCCAGGATATTGGTGACCAACTATCAAAAGTGCCTCCAGCCTCAGCGATCCTCCCACCAGCCGAACAAGTCATGTCCCAGGATGACAATCTACTCCCCGACCCCTGGCCCTGCAGAAGTTATGTCAGAACTCTCTCTCCCCAAACTTCCCAGAACCAAACCCCCAGCAATCTTCACTTATTCTCAGATGATGGCCTCTTTTATGAAAGCATCTCCAATTGCCCCAGCCAAAAGTGCAAACCTGCCTGCACACATCCCTCTCTTCCTCCCCTTTTCTGTCACCACACCAGAACAAATGTCCCATCTGATTGAAGATAATTTCTTCCACCTGTGAGACCTGGAAAGCATCACCTCTCACTTCCTCAAAGACTCAGCTTCCTCTTTTATCCCTTCTCTGCTTGTGTCATCAGTTTCTCCATCTCTGTTGGGCCATTACCATTGAATACAAATATACTCTACAAACAGAGCAAAACCAAAACTCTATGAACCCTCACATTTCTTACCAGTGGAAGCTCCATTTCTTCGACTACTCCACAGCGAAACCTAACAGATGTCTTCACCACCTTGCTTCCTTTCTGTGCCTCTCCCATTTGCCCTCCCGCTCCTTCATTCTGACTTCTGGTTTCCAGTGACCGTATGTTTCCAGATCCAACAGACACTTCTCTGCCCTCTTATTTGCTCCTTCAGCAGTACATAACCCAGTTAGCTAGGCCTGCATCTTGAAATGTTCTTCTGTTTTCTGCTTCTACAGTGGGTGTCTATTGAATTCCTTTGTTGCCTGGTAACAATACTCTGATTTTGTACCTCTCTTCCCCTCTTGGTACTACCATTGCAGACAAGATGACTGCTCCAGTCTTGGACAATCAAACAGTAATAGCACGTAATGTTTACTATGCGCAAAGCATTATTCTAAATACTAGAAATATTAACTAATAATAGTTTTATGAAGTAGGCATTATTCTAGACACATTTTAGTGACAACAAAATTGAATCACAGAATAGTTGACTGGTCCAAGTTCATCATACAGTTAATAAAAAAATTAAAAAAGAAACCCATGCCCTTACTGTTTCTCACATTCCCTGACCATAATCATTGATTCAGGGATGCGGGAGGTGGGAAGGAGAAACTCTCTCGTTGTTGGGATCTGTAAGTCAGAAGAACATAGTGTGACTATGCAGAAAGAGCCTGCCTAAGAATAAAGTGGGGAGAATGGAAAACAGGGCCAAAAAAATTATAAATGACATCATTTGAGCTCTTAGATCTAGCCATTCCTGAAGCTAGATAATCTTAGATTTTTTTCAATTGCACAATTCAATATTTTTTTTTTTTTTGCTTAAGCTAACTAAGACTTTTCTTTTAGTCATCACTTGCCTCCAAAATGTGTTTTTCAATACAGCACACTCCCCATTTTTTTCCTACTCCTCAGTCCTTCTTTCTCTGCCTCGGTTGCTGATTCCTCCTTCCCCAACTGACTGCTAAATGCTAATGCTGCCTCAGTGTCAGTGCAAGAAGCTCTCCTCTTTCTCTCTCTACCCTCTTCCTTGGTGAGCTCCTCTAGCCCCATAATTGTAAAGGCCAACTTTATGTTAGTGACTCCTAAACTCACATCACATTAAGTTCTTTCTGGAATTCTAGACTCATCTGCCAAATGTCTACCTAATACCTCCAGATAGATGTTTAATTACTATTACAAAGAAACCTACCTTTTCCCAAACTCTCCCTCCCCTGCCTTCACTCTCTCAGGAAACGACACCACCATCTGCCCAAAGTCTAAATCACCCCATGTCCTCCATTTCTTTCACCCTCTTAATACATCACGTCCCCTGGGTTCTATTTCTAGACATATTTTTGTGTAAATACCAAACCCATTCACTTTTTCCATCCTCATTACCACTATCCTCATTCACTCCTGCCCTTTTCTAATTCATTCAGCCAGCCCACAGAAGCCAGAGTGATTTTTTTAATGTCATTTCCTTGCTTAAACATTTTAATTGGTCCCCTTGGGTCTTAGAACAACCGCTAAACCCCGTTTCTCTGTTCTTTAAGGCCCCACCCAATCTAGACCCTCCCACCCATTTCATCATGTAGAGCTCTCCCCAAACTCTCAGTCCATAGCAACACTGACCTGTCTTTCAGTCTCAAACACATCAATTCTTTTTTACCTCCTGACCTTTCCACTTGCAGTTTCCTCTGCCAGCTCTTCATGGGGTGGCATTATTCTCAGCTTTCCAATATGGACTCAAATGTCATCATCTAGAAGCTGTGACAGACTTTATCATTCTTGGCCATATCCCCTCACCCCTATGGTGCAGTTCTGACTTCTACTTGCTCACACTTGTATTTCTTTAACCAAAGGATTTTTCTCCGGCCACAGGGATAGCAGGCTGGAAATGCCAAGGAATGCCCACCTTAATGCCTGTCACCCTGAGCCACTCCCAATGAATAACTGGCAGCTGTGGTTTTATAAATACTCCAGCTCTCTGTCCCTCTCCCCTTGGAGGACAGAACTCAGAGGTCCAGGTTCAACACCATTTCCAGGAGTTCCCCTGGGGAATTCAACAGCAACTGCCCAAGTGATAACATGGTTGATAATGCACCGTTGACTGGGTCTTTCCCCATCTTCCCTCACTTAGCCACTGTCTTTCCATAATTTCTCAGATTACCTCCCAAATAAACTACTTGCATTCAAATTCTTATCTCAGAATCTGTTGCCAGAGTTACTCACACCAACAGAGAGGCCTTTCATCACCACGCTCCATAGAGGCTACATTCAGTTACTCAAAATTCGTTAGCTACCTTATTTTCTGTATAAAAATCATTGCAATCCCTAAAATTCTTGCTAACTTATTGTTAAGTTGTTTTCTATTGGTTTTTCTGGGACTGTGTTCATCTTCTCAACTATTGTGTTCTCCTTACCTCATCTAGTACCTGGCAAGTGATAGACACCCAGTAAATATTTGTTGAATGAATAAATAAATGAGTGAACCAGGATTACTACTTCTTCACTATCATGCCAGATTGTCCAGTAACTATATTTTATTAAAAGACAGTTTTATTAAATTGGCTGGGGGGAAAGGTAGGTTGTCTCAATTAGGATTTTTTACTCTACCTCCAGCCATATAAGGTAATTAGAACACTGAAATATTATGAAATGTTCTATTATTATTAAGGGAATAAATGACAGAGAGGAACTACAATCCAAGTTTTGTAAATCCAAGTCTAGTGGGATATCTACTGCCCTTCACTCACTCTGAAGCATATAGGTCCAAGTTTCCTTTTCTGGTATGGAGACGGATCTGCATCAAAATTTTCACAGCTCTTGCCTGCCTGACTTTTCTTGTGTCAAAGTTATGCAATTGTCAAATGGTTGCCCTAGGTCAAGGGTACAGCTGTGGTCAAAAAACAAAGCATTCATTATGTAAGACTAACTGGCCTGAATGACAAGTGAACCCTTGGCCAATTGACACATCCTCCAAAGAGGCTGCAACCAGAATCTGTTTCCTACCTTTTGATCTTCTCCTTTCAGTTTGCTTAAACACCCTTTTGTAGTTGTGAAGTTGACTTCCTTTCACCATTAAATTTATATAACCACTATCTCCAGGACTCACAATTTACTGCAATCTATTTTTCTCATTTCAACTAAAATGGTTCTCCCCCAAATCATCCATTATTCTCCAAATTAAAGTATCTTTCCATAATAAATTGCCTGGCTACCTTGTTTTCCTAATATTTTTCTTTTTCTGTTATACTGCCAAGGTGAGCACATAGTAGGTACTTAATAAGTAGCTATAGTCTGGTTATAATAATACCAAGATTGTGTCCTTGTTCAGAATTTTTGAAGTTCAAGTTGTGACCAGGGAATTGATATCCTTCCCCTAGCCCAACCACTGGAGCAGGCAGAGGGCAGGAAACAGGAAGAGCCACTGGAGGAGACAGAAGCCACCCAAGGTATGGGGCAGAGCTGTGGTGTCCAGGTAACCAGGCTAGTGTCTTGCGAGCACTCTGCCTCCAATGCAGAGAGTCCCACTACTGACGGCAGGTCCCTGACCCCAGGGCAACAGGGCTGCGGAAGGAAGCATTGTGCTAAGCACCACAAGTCTAGCCACATAACTTGCTGGGGGAAAACTCCTCCTGCCCACTTCTGGTACTTGATTGGGGGTGGGACCAAGAAAACCAGGCACGTGGGGAGAGAGGTCAGAATGGCAGCAAGAGAAGGAAGGGCCTTGCTCATGAATATGCTGGCTGGTGCATTCGTGGAGCCTTCTGGACCTGGAATCTGCAAGGCAAAGGGTGGCACTGGCCCCATACACAGGTTCCAGGAAGGAGCCTGAGGCCCAACAGTGGCTGGGAGAAAAGCCTAGCCACCTGGGTGACCACTCAGTGGCCATCTGCAATTCCCAAAGGATGGTGTGCTAAATGGGAGGAGCAACTGTGGGTGCTGCCTTTGGTTTTGGTCTGTCTGAGGATGTCTGGGTTTTCCTCTGGGTTTTCCACAGGGGATGGGCTTTGAAACAAGAGTGTACTGTTCTCCCAGATCATCAACATCTGAATAAAAACCTCCTTCCTTCCTCACCAGCCTCTGCCTCTATAATTTGCCTATTGGTGGCAGCAGGCAGCCAAATCCCACTTTGGTTCAGTAACAGAATCACCCAGAGACAGCTTGGCTATAACACTTGCTGTATGAACAGACATTATAGGAGACATGGATGGAATGGTTGATGAGTTAATGGAACGCCTGAGATAGTAGGCAATCAAGTATGGTCTTGACTATACAAACAAAAATGGCCACTGATGGTCTTCCATGTATCTAACATTCTACTGAATGCTCCAGGGGGTTAAAATACATATAAATCTGTTTCACACCCCACTCGTGCACACAAACTTATAAACAGCTATCTAGTTAGAAAACATTTTGTAGTCTTTTTAACTTAAAAGTCTTAGACATTTCTTACAGCAATATTTTTCCTCGGGCAAGAGAAACAAAAGGAAAAAAATTAAATGGGACTACATCAAACTAAACAGTTTTTGCACAGTAAAGGAAACTGTAAACAAAATGAAAAAACAACCCACTGAATGAGAGAAGATGTTTGCTAGTGATACATCTGATAAGGGGCTAATATCCAAAATTTACAAAGAACTTATAAAACTCAACACTAAAAAAACTCCAAACAAACCAATTAAAAGTGGGCAGAAGACCTAAATAAACAGTTCTTCATAGAGGACATACAGATGGCCAGTAGATGTATGAAAAAAAATGTTCAACATCACTAATCATCAGAGAATTGCAAATTAAAACCACAATGAGATATCACCTCACACTTTCAGAATGACTACCATCAATAAATCAACAAACAAGCGTTGGGGAGAGTGTGGAGAAAAGGGAACTCTCATGCACTGTTGGTGAGAATGAAGACTCATTCAGCCACTGTGGAAAACAGTGTGGTATTACCTCAAAAAAATTAAAAATGGAACTGTCTTATTGGATCCAATCATTCCACTTTTGGGAATATATCCAAAGAAATCCAAAACATTAATTTTAAGAATATGTGCTCCCCTATGCTCATTGCAGCATTATTTACAATAGCCAAGACTTGGAAGCAGCCCAAGTGCCCATCAGTAGCTGAGTGGGTAAAAAGTCTGGGGTACATTTACACAATGGAATACTATTGGGCCATAAAAAAAAAAAGAAGAAAATCGTACTGTTTGAGACAGCATGGATGGACATGGAAAACATTATACCAAGTGAAATAAGCCAGTCAGAGAAAGACAAGTACAATATGATCTCACTCATATTTGGAATATGCTGAACAAACTGGACTAACAGGCAAAATAGTGGCAGACTCACTGATACAGAGTAGGCTACTACCGCTGAGTGAAGGAGGCTGGATTGGGAGGAGGGGATTGAGAAAAAAAAGGAGAGAAATCTCATGGGTGTGAACAACAGTGTGGTGATTGCCAGAGGACAGAGAGGTACAGGAGGTAGAGGAGGGTATAGGAAAGATAAACGATGATGGATGGAGATTTGACTTGGGGTGATCAACACACAATACAGTGTACATATGATGACTTGTAGTAGTGTGCACTTGAGACCTGTATAATTTTGTTCACAAGTGCTGCCTCAGTAAATTCAATAAAAATGAAAAGAGTACCAATTCCAATGTCAGAAAGATTTAGTTTCTGCCCTGAATCTGCCACATTCCACATCTATAACATTGGACAAGCCTTTTAATTTCACAAAGGCTCACTATATATATATGAAAAGAAGTGTCTGTAGGCATTGGGATTCTGGGTCATTTTTTTAGTTTTATTGACATAGATTTCACATAATGTAATATTCACCCACTTAAATTGTACAGTTGAGTGGTTTTTACTATATTAACAGACTTATGCAACCATAACCACAATCTACTTTTAGAACATTTTTGACAGTCCAAAAAGAAACCTCATACACATTAGTATTCCTGCCCTACTCCTGCTCCCCAGCCCTGCTCCAGTCCTAGGAAACCATGAATCTACTGTTTGTTTCCATGCATTTGCCTAGTCTAGACATTTCACATTCATGGGATCATACAACAAGGGATCTTTTGTGACTGGCTTCTGTCCCTTAGCAAATGCTTTCAAGGTTTACCTACATTGTGACATGTATCAGTTTTTATTCTTTTTTCAATTGCTGAAAAAATCTTCATTCGTTGTATGACCACACCAATTTTGTTTATCCATTCTTCACTGCAGAGATACTTAGGTATTTCTACTTGGGGGCTATGAATAAATCTGCTATGAACATTCACGTACAAACTTTTATGGACATATACATTCATTCCTCTTGAATATGTATCTAGGAGTGGAATTGCTTGATTATATAAAAACTCTGTGTTTAGAGGATCCAGAGACACATGAAAAGATGCTCAATATTGCTAGCTATCAAAGAGATGCAAATTAAAACCACAATGAGATACCACATTACACCAGTCAGAATGGCCATCATAAACAAAGCAACAAACAACAAGTGTTGGAGAGGTTGTGGAGCAAAGGGGACCCTAGTGCACTGTTGGTGGGATTGCAGACTGGTACAACCACTATGGAAAGCAGTATGGGAATTTCTAAGAAAACTAAAAATGGATCTACCTTTTGACCCAGTAATTCCACTACTAGGATTATATCCTAGGAACCCTGAAACACCATCCAAAAGAACCTATGCACCCCAATGTTCATAGCAGCACAATTTACAATAGCCAAGTGTTG